>VXAK01008015.1:25635-54919 GCA_013399435.1 Arenaria interpres
CGGCGGCGCGCGCGGCGGGTGGCCGTTAGTCCCCCCGGCGGCGGCCGTTAACGGTCAGGGCGGGAGGAGGAGCAGGAGGAGGAGGAGAGCGGGGCGGCCGCCTCCCCGTCTCCTTGAGGCGGTCCGCCCGGGAGCGATGATGGCGGCGGCGGCCGACCTGGAGTCCTCGCTGGAGCTGAGCCTGACGGGCAGCGGGGCGCTCCCCGCCGGCGGGCTGCCCCCCGCCCGCTCCCGCATCTTCAAGATCATCGTCATCGGGGACTCCAACGTGGGGAAGACGTGCCTCACCTACCGCTTCTGCGCCGGCCGCTTCCCCCAGCGCACCGAGGCCACTATCGGCGTGGACTTCCGCGAGCGCGCCGTCACCATCGACGGCGAGCGCATCAAGGTACCGACGGGGCCTTCCCCGGGCCAGGCCGCCGGCACCGGGAGCGCTGCCCGCTGCCGCCTTGGTGCTGGCCCCGCGTTGGGCCTTGTCTGCCCGCCGGGCCCTGGCCCTGCTGCTGACAGGAGGGAGCAGCCGGCGGTAGTACGGGGCTCCAGCGTGGCTGCAGGCAGCAGCGGGGACACCAGGAGAAGCGGGCTGGTGACGGGCTGGGGAACCTCCACGGTGCCTGGATCATAGAATGGTTTGGGTTGGAAGGGACCTTAAAGATCATCCAGTTCCAACCCTCCTGCCATGGGCAGGGACACCTCCTTCTAGACCAGGTTGCTCAAAGCCCCATCCACCGTGGTCCTGAACGCCTCCAGGGATGGGGCATTCAGATCTTCTCTGGGCAACCTGTTCCAGTTGCCTCCAAAGGCCCAGGCAGCTGGTGGGGCTTTGCAAGGTTGGCGTGAGGAGTGGACATCCCAGCCTTCCCTGCCGCCGTGCTGCTGGCAGGTGTGGGGCTGCGCGGTGGGGTTCATAGGCTCTGGTGTCACATCTCTGTACCCCAGAAGTTCAATGTGGTTGTGTGGCATAGCCAGTGGCTTCAGCTGTATCTGCTGTGCAGCTTTGTTTAAAACTATTTTGCCTTGCTCCTATTGGAAATGTAATTACTCTCTAGGTTTCTATGATGATGAAAAATTTCTGCCATAGGCCAAACCTTTGCACAGCTTTTGACAGGTGTTAATTAATAACTTCTCCTTAAAAATGGCCTTCTAGGTAGATCTCTTACTTACCAGTCTTTTAGTGTTGGCAGTGCCTGGTTTCAGCAGCTTGTTGAAATTCTGATTCTGTGTTTATCAAGAATCCCACTTAATTGGCTTAAAGTTCAAGTCCATAAAGCTATGCAGATACCACTGTTAAGAGCGTTTTGCTTTAAAAATGTCACTTTAAGAAACTGACCATTGTTCAGGAATGAACTGCTACATCAGTGATAGCAGCGTGTTACAACTTCTGATGATTATTTTTTCAGGATTCTGTTAAGATTGCTGCATGTTTAGGCAAGTGTGGTACAGAACTGGACAGTGACAGGTTGGATGCCGAGCTCACATTTGACCGCTGGTTTTTACTCTGATTATAGGTTTAACTAAAACTTAGTCTTACAAAACTAAATTTAGTGGAGAATTGGATGGGAGGAAGAATGTTCCTTTGCCTTATTTGCACTGTAATGCAAATTTAAAAAGTATATGAAATATACCTACTCGGCCCGGTAGGTGCATAAATGCTAGTGGTGATCTTAACAGTCAGTTGCAGATTAGACTGCTAGCTGCTCACAGATTCAGTTTGTTTACTAGGAGTAACGTGGTTTTAAACAGAATCCCCTTCTGCTTCTGTATTACAGTTTGTTTCAATCAGCAAAGTTTAATATTGCGTAGAAAAAGAGAGTAACAGTAGTCTTGGAATTGTGCTTTTGCATTTATTATCACCAGGCTTTGTAATTACAGCTTACAGTCATGTAACTGAAGACTGTAGTTTTTCCTTGCTTACTTACTGATTAAACAAATTGTGGAGGGCATGTAAGTACATCTGCTTTCCTTCTTTTGTGTTGGTTTTTTTTCCACCTCATATCTTTCTTTTAACTAAAAAAAAAATGAGTAAGAGTCTTTATTACTGTTTTTCTTTATAAAACCACTGAATAGCACTTCTTTGGCTATTCTGGTGGCTGAGATTCTATACTCCCTGGTCTATAGCTGTCCGTCAAGGAGGAGAGAATCTCCTGAGGGATATCTTCTTGTCATATCTTATTGACTGGCATTTTCAGCACCTCTGGATTATGCCCAGCCTTTGTTGGAGGGAAGTGAAGAAGAATATAGCCTAATCCACAGTTCTGAGATGCTTCACATAGGTTATTGTGCCATTTGGTTATACGTTTTGTGGTAGGTTGTTTTGCTATGTTCATGAGGATATTACCTGTTGAATATACCAGTCCAGGTTGAGGGAAGCGGAGAACTGAAGGAGACTCTTTTGAGACACGTTGTTTTCCAGGAAGTTCTGTTTCAGCTTTAAAAGGAATAAGCTTTGACATTGTGACCAGGACTATAGCTCTTCGGGGATGCTGTGTGTCGTCAAGTATGCACCAATTTTTGGTTTTTGCTGCCTCCTCTCATTCATCTTTACTGTTCTTGCTTGTAGCAGTGACCTCCAGCAGTGCCTGTTGAGCCAGGAAAGAGGAGCTCAGATGAACTGAATTAGTGCTGTTCTTGCTGTGCCCTCAAGGGTTTGCTGAGCAGAGGAGTTTTTCCTCTTGCGTTGGAGGAGATTATAAAATAGTGTTTTCTCTTTCTCTCTTCTCCCTTCCCCCAGCCAGCTGGATGGTCATTCTTGTGCTGCTACAGTACTGAGCATTTCCCTTGCAGCTGGAAAAACGCTGTGTCATTGGCAGGAACACAAGCACAGTTCTTCTCGCTGGGGGTCTTCCACACAGGAATTGTGTAGAATTCCAAGACATAGGGACAAGTGTATTCCTTCGTAGCTTGTGCAGTAGGCTAATAACCTCATATGAAAAACTGATGCCTAGATGTGATGAATAAATTAAAGTTTTCAACAAATGAATTTTTTGCATTCTAAATCTTCCTCTTCCTAAATTGATCTAAGCATTGCAAATCGAAGAAAACAATGATGTCACTCTTCACTGACCTACATTAAAAGAGCAAAGGATGCAAATTAAATTCAAAGAAGAAAATCCAAACATCGTGTTCTACACTTTTGAGCTTTTCAAATTTTTTTTTCCCCACATCTTGTAAAAGGAGACATAGCTAACCATTTAATCTCTATTAAAGGCCAGCTATGTTTTTACTAGCTTGTTATAAACCATGCATGCTGAGGGTGTTCTTGTTTAGAAAACAGCCTTTTGGATCCACAAAAAGGAGTCGGAGGGTGGGAGGTGATAGCGGAGTGGATATATTTAAGAACAATTTGTCTTTCCTAGGGAGCGTGACAAAGTGATTCTGTCTGCAGTTTTATTAGTTGAATTATGATGTTAAACCAAATTTTCAAATCACACATTTTAAAGGGCTATTATAAAAAAATGTGCTCCCTTGAAGATGGTATTGATCTAACAATGAAACAGTAATCTTAATTCATCGATGCACATCTGTTAGTGTGAACATTTTCACTGTTGTTTTTCAGTAGAGCAAATATTTTTCGGGGGCCGGAAATGGAATCGTCTCCCCAAGTTCACCTGGAAAGAAGGCGAAAAAAGCCTTCCGAAGTGTGAAATTTACAATCTTGAGGAAGGTTTTGCCTCTCAGTGCAAATGATTCCATGCCAAGAACTTTTAATTTGAGATAATACCCTTCAAGCTTAAAAGCTGCATATAAATAAAATGTAGGAGGAGCTGTAGTTTAAGCTTAACTTGGAAGATATGTAATTGTTTAATTTAACTTCCCCTTCTCTACCCAAGACTGGCAATACACTTGCAGATTTGTGCTTGACTGAAGCGTGACTGTTTCTGTTCTCCAAATGAGGTGGGGAGAGAAGTGTAAGCTTCCAAGCTACCTGTCAAAATGAGGTCCCTCTTTAAATTAATTTGATACAGCATTTTCCAAGGTGGTATATAGTGATTCCTTAACATATGTTGTCCAAACATAAGGATTACCTCAGTCTGTGCTTCTTTATTCTCTCTTTAATTTGTCAAATTCCAAATTAATGAAAATTTTCCATGAGTCTCTTCACTCCATAATGTTTTGTAAGTGCATAGAACTAAAAGTATCTCTCATCTGAGTAGGTGAATGAATCTTGCTCAAACTTAGGTGCCTGTATTTAATCTGATTGCCTAGACTCCCTTAACAGGCGATGGAGATGCAGTCAGTCGTGTTTAGAGTGTAATACCATTGTCAAAAAGCTGGTATTTGTTCTAAAAGGAGATGGATTGCAACTGACTATTTTTTTCTGTGATCAGAGGCTAGGGTGACTTGCCTTGCTTTTCTTAGTAATCTTAATGACACCTTAAGAAGGAGTACATGGATGTTTTTAAGTCTGTGGATCAGAAGCTCAGATAACTACAGAAGCCAAGCTGTTCTGATGTTCTCATGTAAATTCTCAGTTCCCAGGATTAAACCAGTAACCGTCATTTCCACCTGCTCCAATCTGAGTTTTTCTCAAGGATGGGTGACCAGGGTTGAAAATAATATTGCAGAAAAAGTCACACCATCCTGAAAAATCACTTACTCTTTTTTTTTTCCTTCACTCTATCACGCTAGTGATTCATAATGTCCTGTGATTGACTCGTGTACCTGCACTGTCATCCATTTTAATAATTTCCAAACTGACAAATCCTGCACTTACAGGAAAACACCAGCGCGACCTGGACAGGCTGGAGAGCTGGGCAGAGAAGAACCTAATGAGGTTCAACAAGGACAAATGTAGGGTCCTGCACCTGGGGAGGAAGAACCCCAGGCACCAATACAGGTTAGGGATGGATCTTCTGGAAAGCACTACTGAGGAGAAGGATCTGGGAGTCCTGATGGATAGCACACTTTCCATGCGCCAGCAATGTGCCCTTGTAGCCAAGAGGGCCAATGGAATCCTGGGCTGCATAGGAAAGAGTGTGGCCAGTAGGTCAAGGGAGGTCATTCTCCCCCTCTGCTCTGCACTGGTGAGGCCACAACTGGAATACTGTGTCCAGTTCTGGGCCCCCCAGTTCAAGAGGGACAGTGAATTACTGGAGAGAGTCCAGCGTAGGGCAACAAAGATGATTAAGGGATTGGAGCATCTCCCTTACGAGGAAAGGCTCAAGGAGCTGGGACTCTTTAGCCTGGAGAAGAGAAGGCTGAGGGGAGACCTTATTTATAAGTACCTAAAGGATGAGTTGAAGGATGTTGGAGCCGGACTCTTTTCGGTGGTTTCCAGCGATAGGACAAGGGGCAACAGGCTCAAGCTGGAACATGGGAAGTTCCACTCAAATATGAGGAAGAACTTCTTTCGGGTGAGGGTGACGGAGCACTGAACAGGCTGCCCAGGGAGGTTGTGGAGTCCCCTTCTCTGGAGATCTTCAAGACCCGCCTGGATGCCGTCCTGAGTGATGTGCTCTGGGCAACCCTGCTTTAGCAGGGTAGTTGGACTAGATGATCTCTAGAGGTCCCTTCCAACTCTGACAATTCCATATTAGTCGCTGTTATCAAGACTTTGCATCTGCTTCTATTCAGTTTCACCCTATTTCTGCTGTTCTGGATTTCAAAAAAAAAAAGTATGTGATACTGGAATCCTCCTCTCTGTCAGTCATGCATCTTAGCTTCTTGCCATCAGCAAATTTCCTTGGCACTTGAGTTTCGTTCTTTTTGCTATCAAAGTCACTGGTAAAAATGGTAAACAGGGCGACTTTCAAGATACTTGCAATTTCTAAGTAAGTTTTACTGAAACATTTGGATCAAAGGAATGCAGAACTATGGTAATGGGAGAACAGTTTCATCAAGGGAAGATACTGGCTGTACCTTTCACGGGAACAGATTGAATTTTAAATTTACCTTCATCATTTACAGAACATTTAATATTCTTTGAATTCTGAATCTGAAGAGAAATTCCCTCCTTTCATCCTCAGGGAGGAAGCATTTCTCTCTGACATTTTCTGCTCAAAAGCTAAAAGCTGAAGTACTACTCAGAGTGTCTCAGCTGTCAGGGATCAGCTGTACAGGACAGAGAGGAAACCAGCACTCAGCTTTGACCCAAGAAGTCGAATGTTGTCTTGCAGCGTTAACACCATCACTAAGGCATGTGCCGTAGAGCCACGCACTAGTTTGCTTGTTACAGTGTACAGTGACTCCAGCGTTGTGGGTGAATTGGCTCTGACTGCTGTACGTTGCAGTCCCATGTCTCCCAGAGAGCGGGTTTGTTAAAATATCACTGTGTCCCATAAGTGCACAACTCTGTAGTGTACTCTACACGCCTGAGTACTCCGAGCTTCCATTGTACCAGGGTAACTGATGCATTTAACATTTAATTAGTTGTTGCTTACATCTGCTTGTGCTTCGAGGCTTGTTTTGTTTTGTTCTAATCTGAACCTGAGAAATTTGAAAGTATTTCAGCTCTTCTGAATGTTGGGGGTTTTTTTTGTCCATGACACTGACTAGGCTTCAAACAAGTATGTTCAGTCTATTTTGGATAGAATGATGCATACCTGGAAACAATAGTAGCATGTTAAGCTAACAGGAGGTTTATGCATTTTAAATTTTTTTTTTCCTTTTATGCATGCTTTGATACTACAAACCACAGTATGGTCCTAGTTTAAGCTTTAAATAAGCTTAAGTTAGAGGTTCATGGCAGGAGGGTTTGATTTCAATAGATACACTGCAGAGAAAGGGGTTTTTGTCCTGGTTTTGTGGTGGTGGTGGTATTCATGCATGGTTTGATTTCTTCCTGCTTTATATAGTACCACAATAGGCAGTTAACTTCATGCTAAAACCAAAACTTTGAGGAAGATGACATTATTTTTGGCAATAAAAGAATCATGTCAGCTGAGACTTGTGCTGTGAAATACGTATTGTTTTTTGAAATAAAAGTGCTATTGCGAAAACGTCAGGATTTGGTTTTGTAGGAAAAAAAGCTTTGAAAGCAGAAGTTTCTGAAATTGTGTAAAAGCAACAGTTTTCTTCAGCGCAATCTTTTCAGTAGGATGAATTCAGAAGAGTGGATTTCTCTGATGGTGTGACTCCCCTAGCTACAGGTGATTTTGTATGAATTTCCAACATGAGTAATAAAATGTTTTTTTTTCTCTTGTTGTCTTTCCCTTTTCAGATCCAGCTCTGGGATACGGCAGGCCAGGAGCGCTTCCGAAAGAGCATGGTGCAGCACTATTACAGGAACGTACACGCTGTTGTGTTTGTGTATGATATGACAAACATTGCCAGTTTTCACAGTCTGCCGTCATGGATAGAGGAATGCAAACAACACCTCCTTGCCAATGATATACCACGGATTCTTGTTGGAAATAAATGCGACCTGAGAAGCGCTATTCAGGTACCTACGGACTTGGCCCAGAAGTTTGCCGATACTCACAGTATGCCGTTGTTTGAAACCTCTGCCAAAAACCCCAATGACAATGACCATGTGGAGGCCATATTTATGACGCTGGCTCACAAGCTTAAAAGTCACAAGCCATTAATGCTTAGTCAACCCCCAGATCGCGATGAAATACGTATAAAGCCTGAACCAAAACCTGCCATGACCTGCTGGTGTTAAATCAGTTATCACCCTGTCTTGTTTGCAAATGCTTCAAAATTATGATCTTGGCAAAGTTCCAGGTTTTGGTAGCGAGTCTCTTTGGCACTTTAATGTGGTTTTGTTTTTGTTTTTGTTTTTTTCTAGTGTAGATGTGCCCATTTCATGTTCTTGCACTTTGTAATTGTAACTTTCTGAATTACTGAAGTTTCACTATAAATATATGGGAAAGTAGACGTTCAAGTGAAGTTTTGACAAAGCAATTCTACTTGAGCTCTTGCTGCCTGAGGTTGTTGTCATCACTTGTGGTAAGGTTATAAATAGTAAGCCGGTTTACTAACATTTTTGGTTGCTACTTGCATTGCAAGGAGGAGAAAAAGTGTTTTGTGGCAGCCAGATAGCTTTATTTTTGGGCCAGTGAGTGTGGAGGTTCTCGGTATATGAAGGAATATTTGGTGACTTCTAGCAAACTGCTAAGCAAGTACCTTTTTATTTTAAAAACAAAACCCGGGGCTGTCAGATAAAGCTTGGGCTGTCAGCATAGGTGCAAACTGCTAGCTTTTGGCCTGTCATTCCACTGTAAACTTTGTCTGTTTATTCATGGCAACAGTAAGAGAATTGACAAACTTGTCCCTACCTCTAGACAATTATTTGATACTTAAAACTTCATTAAGTTTTCATAATTAGCATGTAAATCTAAACTATGCATTCCTTCTTATGGAAAGTACTGTAGCACAGGGTTTGGAGTAAATTTGGGGCTATTAACTGTCCATAACTTCTCTGACCTTACTAAAACTTCAATGAAGACTTATTTCTAAAGATGCTGTATTTGAGTGTCCCAGGGTAAGTAAAAACACTTAAGTAAATAAAAGATTGAGTCAAGCTGGCAAAAACATGCTGGTTTTCAAAGATTGGGGTTTCAGAGTATTTTAGTGATAATGAATGCTTCTCGAAATATCTTGAAAAAGCTTTTTACGACCAACTTGATAGTGTATTTTAGGGATGGAAATGCTTAGGACAAAATGTTAGGAATATGGTACTTCCTTAAGATACTTCTGAATCCAAAATAAATTAGATCTTGAAACATCATCTGTTACAGATTTTTGAGCTAAAACCTGCTCATGTAATGTCACAGCTGTGTGCTGGGCATCCTTGGCATTACTAATGTGAGTTACTAACGTACTGGGTCAGGTGAAGGAAATTGCTCCTCTAGAACCACCTTCTACTGTGTTCTCATAATTGCAACCATCTCATTTCAGTCTGAAGGTCAAGTTTCATAATAACAATGGTGCTAGGTTGCACATAATGGCATAAAGCAAAATGTAAGCCATAGAACGCAATCTATGACTTCGCATGCCATGTCAAACAATGCTTTGTGACTTAGTTTTTAAAGGAATTGAAGTAAAAATGAAGATTTTTTGATTTGCAATGTGTAGTGTTTGATGCTGACTGGAAATTAAACAGAAGGGCCAGTTCAGGGGCCCTACTGATCACATTAGAAACAAATTATTGAAACAAGATAACTAATATTATATAAACTATTATGATTAATGAGTTGCAATTCCACTGCAAGTTTTACTGACAAAAGAAAAATGTATTGACTTTTTTCTAGATTTAGAAGGAGCATTTAATTTGGTCTAATATGATTAAGATGTTTAAAAAGAATCTAAACAAAAGGTAATTATTTTTTTTCCTGTATAAAGCTGCTACAACTGTGACAGTTATTTTGTTGAGGAAACATTTGTAAAAGGGAACTTTTGTATTCACTCTGAACCTTACACAACTAGAATTTGGTTTACAGTCCTTTCAGAAACAATCAGCTTTTAAACACTAGTGTCCTTAATGATTTTTTTAAGAAAAGGATTGAACTTAAATTTATGTGTATACTATTGTAAATAAATATGGTTTACAGTCCTCTTGGACAATTTGTTTCTCACTCATGTCCTTAATCCTTTTACTCAAAAGGATCCATCTTAACTATTTGTATAATAACTATGTCAGCAAACATTGTTTTGTTTTGTTTTTTAATAAATAAAACAGAATGAAGAATTCCAAAGTCAGTCATCAGGTTGGGGGTTAAGGTAAGGAAATTATGTAGCTACCATGTTACTGTTAAATTTGATATCAAACATCTACAAATCTGTTAAACTTTATGTGAGTTATTCACAACCTGTAAATAAGGGCCCTCATGTCGTTAAAATTGTGTGGAAACGATGTTTAACTATGTAATTTTGTCTTCAGCACAAAGCATGTTTTAATGGTTCTGCCATAAAAGTAATGTGGTCATTAACGCAGGATTCAGTGTGCTTCAGTGGTAATGTGCTGCCCACGAAATTGATGTCAAAAGTACTGAATACTTTGTATATGTATTTTCACTTTACCAAACTGTAAAGTTGGGTTATTTTGTATGTGTTGGGGGGAGGGCAAGACACAATCCCAGAAACCTAATAAACTGGCTTTGCCACAAACTTGTTCTCACTCGTTTTCAATAATTCTAGTACAAATCATTGTATAATCTCTTAAGGTTGTTTAAGGTGAGATCCATAAAAATACTCTAAGGGACAAAAGACAGTGTCTAGTTTCTGTATGTGTGGGTGACAATTTTGTGAAAGACTGTCACAATACTTGGACCAGTGCTTGTCAGTGCTTTCCTGTGATGGCTCTGAGTTGTTTTGAAGCATCTGAAGCACCCACCTGATGATTCAGAGGCACATTCAGGATTTTTTTTCAGATTCCAGAAGAATGGGAAGTGATACCAAAGTTATAAAACTAGGAATTACTGACCGTGGAATGTATGTCCAGACCCTAAAGGAGTCTTCTCCATTACTCTTCTCTTAGTCTCACCTCATGTGGGGAAATAAGAACTCTGAACTTCACATGCAGGTGGGACTTCTGTGTTCTCTCAAACCAGTGTCTTGCAAGTTTCCATATGTGTGTGGATGCACGTGTGTGTACATGTGCACACATGCACACAGCAAGGCTTCAGCCTAGTCAGGTGAAGTCCCTGCGGACTGGAAGAAGGGAAACATCACACCCATTTTTAAAAAGGGTAGAAAGGAGGACCCTGGGAACTACCAACCTGTCAGCCTCACCTCTGTGCCTGGGAAGATCATGGAACAGATCCCTCTAGATGCCGTGCTTGGGCACATGAAGGACAGGGAGGTGATTCAGGACAGCCAGCATGGCTTTACTAGTGGCCTTTTATGATAAAGTGACTTGGTCAGTAGATAAGGGACGACCTATGGATGTGATCTATCTGGACTTCTGTAAGGCCTTTGACACGGTCCCCCACAACGTCCTGCTTGGCAAATTGGAGGGGTATGGATTTGATGGGTGGACTGTTCAGTGGATAAGGAACTGGCTGGATGGTCGCATCCAGAGGGTGATACTGAATGGCTCAAAGTCCAGATGGAGAGCAGTGGCAAGCGGTGTCCCTCAAGGGTCCGTGCTGGGACCAGTACTGTTTAACATTTTTATCAGTGATATAGACAGAGGGATTAAAGGCACTGTCAGCAAGTTTGCAGACGACACCAAGCTGTGTGGTGTTGTCGATACACCAGAGGGAAGGGATGTCATCCAGAAGGACCTGGACAGGCTGGAGAGGTGGGCCCAGGTGAACCTCATGAGGTTCAACAAGAGCAAATGCAAAGTTCTGCACCTNTGATGGAGCAGGTCCAGAGGAGGGCCACAAGGATGATCAGGGGGTTGGAGTACCTCTGCTACGAGGACAGGCTGAGGGAGCCGGGGTTGTTCAGCCTGGAGAAGAGGAGGCTCCGGGGAGACCTAATAGCGGCCTTCCAGTACCTGAAGGGGGCCTACAGGAAGGCTGGGGAGAGCCTGTTTACAAAGGCCTGCAGTGACAGGACGAGGGGCAATGGCTTCAAGCTGGAGGGGAGCAGGTTTGGATTGGAGATTAGGAGAAAGTTCTTTACTGTGAGGGTGGTAGGACGCTGGAACAGGTTGCCCAGGGAGGTGGTTGAGGCCCCTTCCCTGGAGATATTCAAGGTGAGGCTCGATGAGGCCCTGGGCAACCTGGTCTAGTTGGGGGTGTCCCTGCTGACTGCGGGGAAGTCGGACTAGATGACCTTTGGAGGTCCCTTCTGGCACGGACCATTCTATGATTCCATTCCAATTAGGTTGGTGCTTTGGTAAATATCACAGCCCTTTCCGCACAAAGGAACTCTCAAATAATTTGTGTTATATGTCCTGTTTCGCTGCTGTCCTATCTATTGTCCTCTTCTAGTTCCACACTTAGTAGTGTATTAAAAACAAAAAGGCGAAGCAAGGTGATTTATGTCTTTAAATGTGATTGCAGTCATCGCTGCTCACAGAGGCTGTTAATTCTACTGAATGATGAAAAGAATGTGTTTATTGAGTGTGTACACCTTGTGCTTTTGGACCCTGGGAATGACCAGAAGGCACTTTTGATAGGCTATCAACAGTGCGATGCCGTTGTGAGCCCTTCTCCCAGATGGACACTTACCTATTTCATCAAAGGAAGGAAGCGACTTTCAGCTTAGGAAGGCAGAGGCTGACACACAAACCCTAGATGTGTCCTAGTAGTGATGTGCATTAGGGTTTTCTTAGGGTTTTTTTGGTCTCGTCTCATGTCTTCAGCATGACGCTATAGCTAAGAAGCATTAAAATACATGGGATTTTTATGTGCACTGTAGTCTCCCCAAAGCAAAAAATTGCTGATCCAGTAAAGGATCTAAAGTACATAGTCATTAAAGAATTTGAAAGTTTAAATAGCTCCACCCATGTCATTTTTTTCCAGCTTTCTAAACGAATAATTTAAAAGACAGCTTTCCAAAGGTAGTGAGAATAGACGAGGAACCCTAACGGAAGCGGTATCTTTCCCTTTAATCTTATCTCACCTCTAAAATATATGGCTTAATGATCTAAAAAATCAGCTAAGCTCTGACTTTTTGTTGGAAGGGAGTAATGTGGGAGTCCCTGCAAGAATTAAGGGAGGGGCAGCGCTGCCTCCTGCTCTCTCTCTGACCTTTGCCACCTTCATCTCTGACTCCAGGGGCTTTCCCACCTGGAATCAGCAAAACTGGACTGATCTGTGTAATGCTTGCCTATGGCTTTGGTCACTCTCGGACCAAAAATTGATGGTTTTTGTCTTTGGGACGTTTGATCATTCATTCAGGGGGGGCAGCTTCTCTATTTTGCAGTTGATCATAGATTCTTGTTACCCAATTCATCCTGTAGGACACAAGCACAATCGTCATCTTTACTTTGTAACCCAGCACTAACATTTTCCCTGCCTGGTCATCGACTCGCTGCTTTTATAAATTTGTTGGAAGTCATAGCCCTTGCCCCCCTCACAGTGAATATTTTCACTGCCACCAGAATATATAGTTCTAATGGTCTTTTGTGTTCCGAGTCCTGCTTTCATGGCTATTGTTGTTTCGTAACGTCTCAATAAAAAAAAACAGAGCCACATGGCACTTTAAAATAATAGTAATGTTAATTTTTAAGTGGCAGTCTGGTTTTATATGCAAATCCCCAGAAATCTGACCCGTAACCTTAAATTTAAAGTTGTAGATAACACCAGGAACTGGCATTATTCTAGGGCTTGCAGAAGAACGCTGTTTTGAGTTTGAGGGTTGGGGTTTTTTTCCCCCCTCTCTGCTGGCTCTGGCCACCTGAAGGAGACCTCTCGTCCGTGCGACTGGATGGTGGTGGCAGCGAGAGAGGGCTGTGAAGCGACACCCAGAGGGAAAGAATCTCTGCTGGCATTTCCAGTGTCGTCCTGGGGCTGGCTGGGATCTGTGCAGCCTCCCAGCTGCCAAATGGGCCTCACGCAGGCTGGCACCTATTGAAAGGACTTGCTGAAGGCAGCTCCTTGTAGCTCAGGAGGGTATTTCCAGAGCCCAAAGGCAGGCGTGTAAAAGCTGCTGCCTCTCCAGGGACACCCGCTGAGGGGCACAATCCTGCTCTGTGCAGGTGTTGGTTACGCGCGTTGTTTTCTGCCTGTCCTGCTTTGAGCCACACAGGACTGATTTCTCTTCTAATACTTGGGAAAATTGCACTTTTAGAACACTCTGCTGTCTGAATTTGTGAAAATATTTACTTCATAGCCAGCTATGGTTCATGGGTTTCAAGGTCACTGTGTTTCTGAGCTCGCCAAGTGCAGGGATGAGGACCAAGACCCAGGCACTTGACCCAAGCTGCCCAACAGGATTATTTCATACCATAAGCATCACATTCGATATAAATTAGAAAGTTTTCTGAGGAGTTTCCTTTGTTCTATGATGTCTGCCATCTTGAAAATTCCTTGCCCCGGTGCCAGACCTCTGAGCCCTTCCCTTCCTCCAGAAGCCACAGCACTTGCAGTGTCCCCCATTTGCTGTCCCCTGCTGGAAGGGCACAGCTTCCCCTGATAGAATGGGCCGAGTATAATCCTTGTGTATTTTATGTTGGTATCTGGATCAATATTGGTTCTTTAGTATCATTAATGTTAATGATTTAGTCTTATTCTACTAAAACGGTTTGTATTTCAACCCTCGGGTTTCCTTGTTTTTCCCAATTCCCCTTCCTGGGTGGGGAGAGGTCATCGGGTGAGACAATAATTGTCTGAATGACAATAAATTACGGTGGATTCCTCAAACCATAACACCGCCTTTGCTGAATAACCTCTGGTTAATTCATATCTTGAATGACAGAATACTCAGCTAATCATTTAAAATGAAGGAAAAGTGAATTTCCCAGCAATACCAATGACTGAGAAGCCCTTAATCCTCTCCCCGTCCTGCTCTCCTGACCCCTGAAGAACAACCTGGAATTGCTGTAACGTGACTGAAGCTGGGGACTGAGGTACAGGGGTGGCACTGAGAGCCTGACAGCAAGAATGTTGGGCAGAGTCTCCGGGTGAGCAGGCTGAGTAGGCACATGGCATTTATCAAATGTGCTGCACTACCCCTTTTCCACCATTTTTTTTTTTCATTATTTTGGGGGATTTTGCCTTATTTTGGGGGATTTTTCTATTATTTAGCAGAACTTGCAACTGATTTTACTGTCAGGTGTATGAGAGCCGGTATTGGCGGCATTGAACAGTCAAAAAAAAGTAGCCTGTTCTCTCTTCGTCGAAGTTAATTATAGTAACATTGGCTTTGAAATAAATGGGCCATCTTAAAAAATAAAAAAATAAAAATAAATAAAAAAGGTGAGGGGGTGCATGTTTTGGACTCCTGCCTGCTTGCATCTCATTTTGAAACCTGTGAGGGTGCACTTGGGTCTGTATTACCATGAAGAGGTGGAGTTTGAAACCAGACTGCGCTTACACATTTAAAACCAACACCGACAAAACCCCCATCAGAATCTTCAGGTGGTTACTTGCTCCCCAGAGAATCAGGGAAAAAATTGACTATATTTGCCAAAATCAATGGTCTCAAGGGGCCCTCTCTCTTCTTTCACCTGCCCGTCATAGTACAGCTTTCCGTACAGTCGGCTCACATCAGGTCTTGGTTTAAAACCAGTCGCCCTCTGCAAAGAGCTGGCAGTGCAAGTGGAAAGCAGCAGCCCTGCCTCTGTGTTTGGGGGTAAAAGCACCACATCAGATAGTCAGATCTTTATTTTGGAGAACAGCGTTGGGGTATTTTTTTCTTTCTACTAATACTAATATTTTTTCAGGAGTTATGCAGTGTCAAAAAGGATAAGCACTGACTTTCTAACAGCCTATAAGCCCCTTTTTAAGTAGCCTTTCTGCTTCAGATGCCGTCAAGCCCCTGAAAAACAAAACTGTTGCATAGGTTTAGCCGTAAGCACGCAAAATCACGACGGTGAAAAATCACAGTAACATGGAGTCCTCGGAGCCTGTGTGACTGCAGCCGGTGTTTTTCATGCACACATGTGCATGCACACACACACAGAGGTATTAAATAAAAGGGAAGAGGCAACTAGTGTGAGTGTGGGCATACGGAAAGAGTCATGAGACCATGATCTTAGCTCACTACTTCCTTTTTTAAAATTATTTTTAACTATTTGCATTGCCCCTCTAAGAAGGTCACAGGCAGGAAAAAGGTCTCTGTTGTGAGGCAATACAGAAAACTCCCTCTTAATGAATATTTTTAGTTCTTTACTTTTAAAAACATCATGCTGTGCATCTAAATCATGCATCACAAAGCAGAGGCCATGTTCAAAGGT
Organism: Arenaria interpres; assembly: GCA_013399435.1. Lineage (NCBI taxonomy): Eukaryota > Metazoa > Chordata > Aves > Charadriiformes > Scolopacidae > Arenaria > Arenaria interpres. The sequence continues at coordinate 41,372 of VXAK01008015.1, forward strand.
CATTTTTTTCCTCTCCTGTGGCCAAGTGGTCTACCTGAGTGCCAGTTATCAATCTGAGCGCAGACCCCCGGGGCTGGAGTGGCTTATTTATCTTATTTTCCCCCCTCCCTGTGAGGCAGCAGGCTCACATCAGGATGGAAATACCCTGCAGGCTGCTGAAGGAGCTTTAAATCCCCACCTTCACCCTCCATAAAGGGTGTGGAGGGGGGAAATAAAAATCAATTGAAGCGTAGTGGTACTAAGTGAAGCTGAGCGATGACACGTTCAAGCAAAATTATATTGTCTTACACACACCCCAGTTAAACCGGACATCCTGGCCACGGGATGGCGGGACTGCTAGGATTTGGTGAATGTTTAAGAAAAAGAATCTATACAAGTTAATAGAAGAGTAAATCTTTTTGCCTGTGACTAAGTGGGTAGGAGGGGGGCTACAGGCAGTTGGTGGTGGAGTAGGGGAACGTGTGTTATGTGCTGACCTTGTGCTTATACTTAGAATCATAGCATCATAGAATGGTTTGGGTTGGAAGGGACCTTAAAGATCATCCAGTTCCAAGCCCCCTGCCATGGGCAGGGACACCTCCCACCAGAGCAGGTTGCTCAAAGCCCCGTCCAGCCTGGCCTTGAACCCCTCCAGGGATGGGGCACCCACAATTTCTCTGGGCAACCTGTTCCAGTGCCTCAGCACCCTCACAGTAAAGAAATTCTCTCTGGTACTTACTCTTCTGGTACTTACTCTGTTCTCCAGCCCCTGCCCACCCAGGGGACACCCCTCAGCCCTGCCCTGGTGTCCTACAGCCCTGGTCCCCCATCACCCGCCCCGTTCATGGAAACACAAACTGCTCAGGGGCATCGAGGTGCTGCTGTTCTTGTCCTTTGTAGTCCTCCATCCCCTGGTGCTTTGCTTGTTCCCGGAAGGCCACACAATGCGAAAAAGATTAAACTGACCCTAAAATACACGCAACAGCTTTTCCATTGACTTCACGATATTTTTAACCCACTCATAAATCAGAGGCAATGAAGGGCTTCAGGCTGCAGCAGCTGAAGATTCAGCTGCAGATAAAAAAAAACAAAACAAACATTTACTAATTAGAGGGGGTTTTTCAAGTTCCTGTATGTGATTATTCACCCTCATTACTACCATGAAGTACTAACCAAGCTAATATCTGAGTCACTGTGACGCTGCTGTTAAAAAGCACAATGCTGGCAGCCCGTGTGATTGGCTTCTAAGGCTTGCAAGAGCTGTGCTTTCCTCAAATTGCATCCGAAGCCGGATAATTTGCTTCAAAAGTTTCAGCTTTCATTAAATAAGTGCATGTCATTTTTATGCATGGTGACAGACGATGATATATAAATAGATAGAAGATTTATGTGATATATGTATATAAAATTATGACCAGAAAATATGTCTATTCACGTATCTATTTTTTTCTGGCATCGTTAGCGTGCATACTTTGGCAAGGTAATGCAGCACTCTGTGGGGAGGGGTTGTGCACAATGACAAGCTTTGATTACAGCAGTGAGGTGACGGTGTGGTACACGACACTCGTGGAAGTCCAGCCCCAGCATCTGCTTTAAAGCTCCAGCTCTGGGGCTTTGTGAGTGGGTGAAGGGCTGATTGATGTAGGAAAGACTTGAGTGAGTCAGGGCTGCCTGCACAGGGCAAAATAATAGACACAGAAGTGACTCCTATGACATACGGTTTGGGCAGAGGACTTGGCAAATGAGAACACCAGCCATAACCCCGAATCAGTCTCATGGTTACTGGGGGGGGCTGGAGAGGAAGGGCTTAACAATATTTGCACGTACTGTTTCAGTAGAGCAACTAATACTGATTTTAAAAACTGATGGATATATTTAAAAACATGTAGTGGACAGAAGTCAGGAAGACGAAACACAAAACACAACCCTAAGTAATATTTTTTTTTAATTAAGACAACATATAAATGTAACATCAATTAAAGAGAACAGACATGTTTCTGGTAGTACTGAAGTTATAACTACAAAAAAAACCCCCACAAAACCAACAACCAAACCACATCACTGCAACAGCTCAGAAAGTGCAAGAGAAGCTATGGTGGTTATAGTGTGTTCGGTGAGTTTGACCTGACGAGGCGGAGGACACAGCAGTTGCTATCTTTACAGAAAAGCTGCTAGGGAAGGCTGGGAAATGCTGTTTGCTCTTGTTGGGCTTTCCCTCCTCAAGTTAGAGTTCAGCCCAAGGACTTTTCCCCATACTTCTACACTGTTAGTGCTGGAGAACCACAGCACCATAGAAAAATCTCAAGTAAGAAGGGACCCATAAGGACCAAGACATCACGCAGACTGACTCCCAAAAGTGCATTCTTTTTCTGCTGACTTAAAAAAGAAAAAAAGAAAGCCTTCCTCCTTTCAGCTGCAGGCGAATACCCCTTTCTGTTTTCCGAACTTATCCGTATTTTGATTGATTACTACTGCTCCTGGCCTCTCCCAGCTCTGTCTGCTTTTCTCCAAGCAGCAGGTTTGCAGGTGGCGCAGGTTGCTGGATGAGAAGCACACAGCCAGCCGGGGGAGGCTGACGGAAGGAACGGCTGTACCCGAGCCAGTGAGACTGAGCAGAAGCTTTGGGGAAGAAACCCCAGATTTAACAAGCCAGCTAATCCTTCTGCTATAAACTGCTACCGTAATGTAGCTTATATAGCTTCTTTAAATAGCAAGACCTATGTATTCCTGGAGTCATCCCCCACACAAAATATTTTAGGGCAGTTCATCTCCCTATAGTGTAAGTTGACTTACATTTTTAAGTACTTCACGCTGGAACAGGCGGGACTATGGAGGAGGCAGAGCTGTGATTTTTTTTGGTTTTGTTTGTTGTTTTTTTAATCCCCTGCCTTCTCGCTGCCTTTTGCCAGCAAAGGGGAAAGAGATGTGTGCCCAGCAAAGCTGGGTGCTTTCCACTGCCCTGACCCTGAGCACCAGCAGCCCAGGGGAGGAACTACACCAGCCATATAGATCTGGAGCTTGCAAATCACCTTCGGGGCGAGGGGCGGTGAGGCTCAACCCATGTGTTGGTCTCAAATGGTGCCCAGCACACCCCACGCCGGCCTGAAACCATTTGTATTACTCAACAAAGCCCAGAAAAAAAGCAAAACGTTCCTGTCGGAGAGCACAACGTTTACAAGACTGGAAGTAAAGTCACAAAAAAACCCCAACAAAACACCCAAAACAAGCTAGTTGTCGAAAACACACCTGAAACAGCTTTCATTGTGATGAAGACCCCCCTCCTCTTCCCCTTCTCCCTCAGCGCCTTCTAGCCACGGCTTCAGCAAATACTTTGCTGAACGTTAGTCAGCAAAGTTAGTCAAACCTTAGTTGAACGTTAACTCACAGAACCAGCTTCCCTGATCAGCCCTCTGATTACGCCCTGTGATTAGCTCTGGCCACTGCTAATGGAGAGGCTGGCGGCTTTCACTTTTATAGCCCGGGGATTTTGTGCGCCTTGTGCTGTGCGTCAGGGAATCCGGTAAGGCTTGGCTAAGCTCCCTGGGGTAGAAAAATGGGTTTAGATGTAAATCATAGAATGGTTAGAGTAGGAAGGGATCTTAAAGATCATCCAGTTCCAAGCCCCCTGCCATGGGCAGGGACACCTCCCACCAGAGCAGGTTGCTCAAAGCCCCATCCAGCCTGGCCTTGAACCCCTCCAGGGATGGGGCAGCCACAGCTTCTCTGGGCAACCTGTTCCAGTGCCTCACCACCCTCACAGGAAAGAAATTGTTTCTGGTATCTAGTCTAAATCTCCCCTCTTCCAATTTTAAACCATTACCCCTTGTCCTGTCACTACACTTCCTGACAGAGTCCCTCTCCACCTCTCCTGTAGGCTCCCCTCAGATATTGGAAGGCCTCCCTGGAGCCTTCCCTTCTCCAGGCTGAGCAACCCCAGCTCTCTCAGCCTGCCCTCATAGGAGAGGTGCTCCATCCCTCTGATCATCTTTGTGGCCCTCCGCTGGACCCATTCCAACAGGTCCATGTCCTTCCTGTGTTGAGGACTCCAGAGCTGGACACAGTACTCCAGGCGGGGTCTCACCAGAGCAGAAGGGCAGAATCACCTCTGGCGACCTGCTGGCCACGCTTCTGTGGATGCAGCCCAGGATGCAGTTGGCTTTCTGGGCTGGCAGCGCGCACTGCCGGCTCATGTTGAGCCTCTCATCCACGAGCCTTGTCTTTGACTTAAAATAAATAATGCTAACAGAAGGTGAGCACGAAGTGCTTGGTGTCGGTGTAATTTTGCAATGGGGGGGTCTGTAACCCATGGCAAAAGCGAGGTGCTGATGTCCTGCCCCTGGGCTGCTCAGGAGAGATCGGCAATTTCTAATACACCTAACAAAAAAGCTGGATGTTTGGCCTCAAGGAGATCTGAGATGCATTTGCATCTGTCATTCCTCTCCAAAATGACGAGTTATTTCTATTTCTTAGTGGTGAAGCACAAGGTGTCTGTGTGATTAAGGTGCAGCACCCATGTGTGCAAGGTGTTTTGGTGCACAACAAGCTCTGGGCTTGGGTGGAACCTGGAATTTCTATTTTTTTTTCTCCTGGATTTGACAGAATTATTCCGCAGGAACGGTGCTGAGGTGTACCTGTACCCTGTGGCACATAGCTGTACCTCCTTCCAGCAGCCACAGGCCTTTGCCCACCCCAAAAGGGGAAATCTGGGCAGGAACAGGGAAGTTGGCGCAGTTCCTGGGATCTTGCCAATGAGGAAAAGTCTGTGGGGAATAAATGACAAGGCCATTTCTACCGGAGGTGCTATGGATGTGTGTCGGCATAATAAATAAAAATACCCATCTGACTGCCATCAGCGAAAGCTGGGGGTGACGCAAACCATGGGATGTCCCTGGAGATACAGGCAAGCTCTGGGAAGGCACCGTAACGAGCATGGGGAACGAGCTACTAAATATAACACTTGCAAGCTGCCATCAGGAATATATTTTCTGCAACGCCAACCAATTAGAGGAAGTGACATTAAATTGGTATTCAGTTTCCACCACTTTCCATATTGCAGCTGTTTCTTTTCTAGAAACTCCCCTTCTGTAGAAAGAACTGGTGAAAATGTGTGTCTATAGGTGATCTTAGGTGCTGGTATTGCGATGGCGATGCTGCCCTTGCACCACTGGACGGACTGTAAGAAGAAATACGGCCATCAAGGGCTTTATAGCTGCTGCTGAATTAATTGCATACGCTTTTATTTAGAAGCAGCACAGAGCATACTTCTCTTTTACACGCTCATACATCAGTATCTGCTGTTAGGGCTATTTCACAGCCAAAGGCTGTGACACTGGCAGAGGTCTGCTTGTCACTAAATGCCACCGATTGACCACTTCCAAAGCGTGGCCAGGAGGAACGGGATGGGTATTGTGCCTCAGAGCTGTGCCAGGAGGACCCTGCCCTGCAGGACAGCCGCGGATTTCACACCCTCATCTCAGGAATTGTCATCCTGAGCCGATGAAACAGGGCTGCACTCCACCGAGGACTAGTGATGTGCATTCTCTGCACGCTTGCAATGAAAGCGAATCGCTCCGTTCAACCAGCAGTCAAACGCTGTTGAATTATACTCTGTATGTTCCATCTCCTATGCAATGACCAGTTACTGAATAGTATTTCTGGATGGGACCATAACGTCCACCCAGAAACGATGCAGTGGCTGAGCAGTGCATTTTAGCCACCAACTACTTCTAGCAAGTTTCTCCTTTCAAAGGCAAAATCTGTTTTGGACTAAAGGAGACTCAAAGCTACACTGCTTTTAGCTATTTGAAGTCATAATAACCTCTCAGGGAATCTTACTTTTAACGTACAAGAACAGCAGTTTATGTTAATCAAGGAGAAAACCCCCAGCTTTTCATTGCAGACTGTTTGGAGTTACACCAGAAGCAGCTGAGGATGGGGAAAACAGTCACGCTCGGTGCTTTGATGCTTGCTGACAGGCACTGTACCAGAGGAAAAGGCGTAGCATCACTACATGAATTACAATGCTTGAATTACTTTAACATAGACTATTAAATTATACTATATTAATAAATTAAATTATAATATGTAATAGTACAATATTACTATAATTGGGGCATTGATACCTTCAAATGGACATCTGGAATCACAGCTGTGTTTTGCTTGGCGCAGGCAAACACGTGAAGGTGTTTAGAGCCAAAGCCAGAAAGAATTTGGCTACTGTGGTGGGTAGTCAAACTACCAGTCGCCAGAACAGGACCTGCAGCCCCAAGTCAAGCTGCTGGGCTGAGCACCCAGGGATGGGGGCAGTTCCCGGGCAGCAGGGGAAGCCCTGTGTGACCAGCCAAGGCCTGGGGAGGGAGGCTGGTGGTTAGAGCTGCTCTCTTGGTCCCAGTACCTTTATAATCCCAGCCATTACTAATCTCAATAGTAAAAGTCACTAACAGAAGCATTTGGTAAGCACCTTACATACAAAATGATGCCAAGGTCCACTAGGACTTCCTCAATACGTAGCTTAGGGTATTTCTCTGTTAGAGATTACAGCAAAAGGTATAAAACATCTTCAAAAATAAGATAATATAATTCAATAATATAAACTTCAAAATTTGAAGATGTTCCGTCCTAGGAAGCTTACAAATAATTTGAATAGAGACTAACTGTCCATCTCTGTACCTCGGCAGCCCCGAGATACTATGAAGTTGGGCAATAGTTGCCACTTTGCATATGCCAGGATTAATTCCATACTGCAATGCTAATTTTTGATGATTTAGCTGTGGCAAGCTGTTTTGGAACCAATGGCATTTTATGTGCATGTGTGACAGGCACGGACTCAGAGGACTGCTGGGCATCTTCTCTGTACAGTGCTTTTATTGGGTGAAATTCTTTATTTACCTGTCCGAGTCCCTTTACTAGTGTTTTGAAAAAGACTTAAGTCTCTAGAAAACTAAAGAACAATTTAATTCCCTCTTCCTTTGGGCACGGTAAAAGCATCTTATACACTGCAGTAAGATAAATCATTCCTGCAGTTACATGCCCCGTGGTGGGCATGACTTATTCTACCCCCCACTGCACTTTCTCAAGATGGGAACTTCCTTTCCAAGCCCTGTTCAAACGAACGTGCTGTGTTCATCTACATCGTGGGGTAAGTAATCTACCACTTCGTGCTCAAGGCCTGCAGGCAGGATGATCACTCCACAGATACCTCTAAGCCTACCTGAAAGTGAATACGGGAATTTTATGTACCTCAGGAGCTGATGAAAGTTGATTGGAAGCTCTAGTCCTTGGTCAAGAGGATCAAGACATCCTCCAACAGAGGACCTTGGTCTAGATCTGTAAGAAATTTTAGCAGAATGGGCCCCCAAAATAAGCATTTTTTTAAAACTTTCAGTCTCCAAAGTGGAAATAGAAAAACCTGAACTGAATTTAGAGTATCTAAGTTACTCTGTAAGAGGAGCAACTGCAACTCCAGGTCCCACACACTCCAGCATTACATGTCAGCACTAAAACTAACTGCACCTAAACACGTACACTCCACAGAACCCACATTTTACAGAGGTACCTGACTGGCAAGGCTTCATATCATAAACTTCACTTGCCCCCATCCCTCCCAAGAGGAAGAGGGACAGCACTCTGAAGCTCATAGTGAAGTTGGTCTCTCAATATCCTTCACCCATTATCATATCATCCAGATAATTCAATGGGTGAGGGGAAGAAATCGAGATAGCAGTTGGTGGAGGAAATACTCCACAACCGGTGTCTTTTAAAAATGAATTGTATTTAATATTTGAATGCCTAAGGCTAGCACTGCTAGACAAATTGCACGATGAATTCCAGTGGAATAAAACATGATTTAAGTACAAAAGATGGAGGAAAAAATGCTCATGCTTTCCGGAGGCAATGAGGTATTTTAACTATACAAAGTCTGAATGTCCAAAAACATCTGCAGATCTTCCCCTTTGCACTGTCATATTTCCTGGTTGTTGGGCATTCAATAGTTCTCTATTTCTGTGTGTGCTTTTCAAAAGGCCAAGAAAAAGTGCTTAACCATCTTCAAAGATGAAGAACTCCTTACATCTGTCCTGCCACATTTTCAGACTAGTAGCTTTAAAATGTTCGACCACTTTTTCAAGCCATTCTGATATATGGTGGAGGTTTGGATGCATCTTCCTCTGCATCTAAGTCCTGGGCTGGAAACCGATCTGGGAAGTTAAAAATTCTGCCCCCAGGACCTGTGTGGGGAAGGAAAGGGGAAACCATTAAACCTGGTGTAGACACTCGCACAAAATCCTGAGTTTCTTTTGGCTCAGAGTATTTTGGTTATCAGGATTTTGGCCTGGGATGTAAAGCTTATTCAGGATGTTCCTTCCACGTCCCTGGTGAATATCCAAATACACGGAGGGAAGGAGTTACTCACTTGGTATAGCGCAAACCATCTCCACAGCCTGATTTTGGTCCTCACTAGGTTGCAACCACTCCTATGAATGAAACAATGTCAACAAAACACTCATCTGTGAGTTTGTTCAAGAAGATATACTTGAACTCATTTTAAAAGTCTGTGTAGTCCACTCCTCCTAACAAGTTTTAGCTTGAAAGCTAAATTTTAAAGCAGCCACACATTACACACTTGGGATCTTTAGTCAAGAGCAGCTGCCTTGTAACCTGTATCCATTAATTCCTTACCAAACGAGATGGTCGGATGTTCATGTTTAATACAGCATTAGAATTACTCTAGTAGAAAAGTAGATGATTTATTGAGCTCACTCAGCAGAGACACACAGCGTATACCCCATCACTTGAGGCAGAGTCCTCATAAATTAGCAGAAAGCTGTCCCTCCTCCCCGCCCCCATTTCACACAAGGTACAGGGGACATTTTTATTACTGAATTTGTAGTTCTAGGGATAAGGCACCTCGGTGTATAAGTACCCGTAAATCTTTGAAATGCTGTACAATCGTTAGTTTAAGGGTGAGAAAAGAAGAAGCAGGTTTTGAGGAGAGCAGGAATTCACAGGAAATGGGACCACAGTGGCTTGAGCACTAATGTTTTGGAAAATTTAGAGAACTTATACTAGGTCTTATGCAAGACTGTAAATAGAAGGAAGGTGGTAAAAGGAAAACCAAAAAAAGTACAAAGCCCATCTAACATCCACTTAATTTCTTAGAATTAGCCCTGGATGACTGAGGTAGAGCTCAGGCTAGGTTTATAGAAGAAAAACACATCTTCTCCCCGGTTTCCCCCCCTCCCACCCACACTCAGTACAAATGGGTGCCCTGGGCTCCTGACTCACCATCCCGGTTTCGCTATCGTAGCACGAGCAGCGTGGAAGACTCCGGCATCCCAACAAAGCCATCACGAGCACAACAAAAGCGCTGCCGATGGATGCAGCCAGCATGGCTACGTTAGCACCCTTGACTACTTTATTAAGTACGAACCTCTGCAAGCAGAAAAATACCAAGTTAAAGGCGTATTCAAAACGTGAAGCTCCCCACCAAAAAAATATTCTAATAACTGCAAGCACAATACATGATTGCATCGTAGGAGATTGATTCAGAGTCAGTGTTATTTCAGGCTTTTCTTCCTGTGCTCTGAAGAACAAGCCAAGTGTGAGCCTCAAATGGGAAACGAGCAAGCAGTAAATTAAGGCTTCTCGTTAAATGTAAGATGCTATACAACAGCGTCAGGTTTGGAAACAGATTTAACAATGAGTAGAAGCCCAAGGAAAGGCTGCTCCTCTTCGCACTGAATATGAGAAACGTCTTCTTGCTATGCTGCACCTTAGCAGCCTGACGTTTTGTCGTGTCTTGCAATAAACTAATCAACACCTTCATCTACCTGGAACGTCCTCAGGCCCCCAGGCAGCCACCATTTGTACTGGGTTTGAGGTACAAAAGGGCTAATTCATTCCTTCTTTTTGGCTTTACGGGGATACAGTTGAAAAACACCCTGGTTTAACCAGCTGACCCGTAACTGCTCTAACTTTTCCACCTGAGGCACGTGCTGGAAAGGATTCGAGCCTGGCAATTGCTGTCTCAAACCAGGCCAGGGATATGGCCAGCACCTATCCCTCCTTCATGAGCAGCATCACGATTTTTCCCTGGCACAACCCAAACCCTTTTGCTCTCAGCAGCAGCAGTTAACCTGACTGCAGTATGTTCGGGTGCGTACCTAGTGTGCTCACCTCCAGGGACCAGCTGCTTGTCAGCCGAGGATCCAGGCGAGCTGGGCGTTAGGTCCCAGAGCCACCGACACTAGCCATGCTGCAAGCAGCAGAAGCGACCAGCAGGAGCTAGCTATAAAATGGCTGAATAGCCCTGTGTGGGTTTTCTGGTTTTCAGTACCTACTTTGGCACTTAACTGTTAGAATCATAGAATCATCTAGGTTGGAAGAGACCCTTGGGATCATCGAGTCCAACCATCTACCCTACTCTACAAAGTTCTCCCCTACACTATATCCCTCAGCACCGCATCTAGACGTCCCTTAAACACATCCAGAGATGGGGACTCAACCACCTCCCTGGGCAGCCTATTCCAATGCCCGACCCCTCCCTCTGCGAAACATTCCTTCCTAATATCCAGTCTAAACCTACCCTGTTGGAGCTTGAAGCCGTTCCCTCTCATTCTGTCGTTAATTACCTGTGAGAACAGACCAGCACCAACCTCTCTACAGTGTCCTTTCAAGTAGTTGTAGAGAGTGATAAGGTCTCCCCTCAGCCTCCTCTTCCTCATACTAAACAGTCCCAGCTCCTTCAGCCGCTTTTCATATGATTTCTTTTCCAGGCCTTTCACTAGTTTCGTTGCCCTCCTCTGCACTGAACTCTTTTTTTCTTCTTTTAAAAACTTGGTGTCCTGCTGCGGGCACCACTTCAAACTCTAATGTGAGCAGCCTGGAAGTCTGGTGCTATTTCCAAGTCACGCCTGGTAATGTTTGCAGCTTAAGACAGTCATGTTCCCCAGTAATGAGCATGGTATAGACACTTACTGTATGGATAACATGGATGGGAGCAGAGCTCAGGTCCTCCTCTTCACCATAGTTCAGTGTAAGGGAGCTATAAACTATTACGATGAGGATGGCAACATAAGAGACTATGGATGCAACTATCAGCACGTTCACCTAGTCAGAGAAATTAAAAGGAGAAAAAGAAGGGGAGCAGGAATTAAAGCTATCCTCTGACAAATTAATACAACTAGTACAGACAAAATGTACTAAGAAGTACTGTAGGTACTAGTCTTTCACCTCCTGTAGCACTGAAAAGTAGCCGGTAGCAACAGTCACTTGGAAGCCAAACACAGTGCAGTAAAGGTTTCCACGACACCGAATTTCTGAGCTACAATTGAGCGCCAAATCTTAACCACAGGCACTAGTTGAACCCAAAGACTTTGTTCTTGGAGATCTCTTACTTATAGACACTATCGCCTCTTGGAGTTTACGTGGCTTGAGAGATCCGCCCAGGAAATGCAGATCAATTAACTTGTTTCCTATTTTAGTGCACGCAGTTCTTAATAACAGGAAGGAACAACAAAAGAAATGCATTCAAAAGCAAGCATTTTTACAGATTTTTGCTTGTTATTAAAGCCAGTGCTTGCCTGCCGCAGCAGAAAGCGAGGTAAGGCTGCACCCTCCTTTTGCTGAGCAAAGTAGCAGCTTTGATGAAGATAACTCCAGGAAATAAGCTTTCAGTCCTGCAGAGGGACCAGCCAGCTCATTCCCTATCAAAACTGTTTTTGATTGCTCCGACAATATTTTGCCCCCACCCCATATACACATAATTCCCACCACCCCCACATCCCAAGGCTTACGAGAACTGGATTCTTCCTCTGAGAGGAAAACAAAGCCAGGACACCTGGGACTCCCATCACCTGCAGAGCACAAAAGGAGTTGGTAACCGGCAGACAAGTATCGGATTTGGAAGTTAAACCACTACAGAGCAGGTGAAAGATCCTCGTTTTCAAGGCTTGGATCAGAGTGACTTAGGTCAGAAATGGAAAGAGAATTGCTGATTTCCACTGTTTTCCTCTGCAGCATCTCCTGGGAGCAGGACACTGTGTGAAACGTGTCTTGCCCACTCACTACCCCCACGGCAGCAATCCTCCGACCGGCTTTACAGCTCCAGCCAAATAATAAAACTGATTAAGTAAGTCCAATTTAAGTGCTAAAAACGCTCACTGCTCTCCCAAGTCCTTATGCATCTCCTAGATGGAAGAAAGCCATTACTGCAAGGAGCTGGGCAGCCTCTGGAGGGGAGAGTGGTTCGGTATGGTCCCTGCAGTGTGGGTCACGGGGGGCATCAGGGCACTGAACGCCAGGGAGCGAGGATGCCCACCGCCCGCTCCTTGTCGCAGTACAGAGAATTCCTGGCACCGTGCTGTGGGACACAGCCCGTCACCCAGATGTTCATCTACCTGACACCAGGACAAAATGGTCCCCCTCCTAATCTTCAGTGGTCTTCTGCAAAAAAACCACCACCCTGTCAATTGCTGCTACACCCCATTTTCTCCAATATCCAGCAGAAATATATTTTATTTAGCTGCTTCAGAGGGAAGCCAGCTTGCACTCTCCTGCCTATACCACGAGAAGGGAACTTTTATAATCTAGATTCAAAGCAGGAAAACAGGGAAGAGCTGGCAAGAAGTTCTGGTCTCCTTCCCATGCCCAAGCTGAGTACTAGTAGGTAGCAGTAGAGGAAAAAAACACCACCACCAAACCAAACAAACCCAACAAAGCGTAGAAAATACAGCGCAACTTTACCATCCCGGCCCAAATGGGAGCTCTGGTTTTGCCCAGCTGCGACTCCGTTCTGAAGATGCCGTCTATGAAGCCGCTGACGAGGCAGACCGTGCTGAAGGCTACCTGGAACAGACCCAGCACCACCATCTTCCTCTGGTTAAAGATGAAGTACCGATAGCGATCCATCCCGCTTTGATTCATGCATCAATCCTGAGAGGCGGAGACCGGGAAGCGGCGCCGTGGCCCCTCCGGTGACGGGGAAGAAGAGTTTTTTCCTAGGCGGGAGAAAGAAGGGATGGGAGCATCAGCACCCAGCGAGGACCGGTCCACACCTTCGCCGGGAGTACAGAGTTCATCTCTTCCTGATCGCGGCGGCGAAAGGAAAGCAAGCAAAGGTGACTGGTCTTTCTGAGAAATCCTTCCGAAGCTTCTGCCCGGAGATGTGTCACCTTCACATCCCACCCCACCCACCACCTTCTTCCTTCGGGGTTTCCTACCGCCTTGGGCTGCGTCGCTTGGAGAAGAAGAGAGACCCCGGTGCCTGGCTCGGTGGCGGCTGTGACCCCCTCCTGGGCAGGACGCAGCCGGCAGAGCGGTGGGACGGGGTAGGGGGGGGGCTGCTCCTGCCTCCGGTACCCCACACCCGGCTCTCCCCCGGCCACCCGACGGCCGCGGTGGCAGCCACAACCCGCCGGGCCCGACGTTCCCCGGGGGGCACCGAGGAGACCGGCCCGGCACAAACCGCGAAGCCCCCCTCCTCCCCCCCGGCACCGTTCCCCCACATCTCCAGCCCGGGCTGCGGCTGGAGCCCCCGACGGCTGTTACCCCCGGGCGGGGAGGGGGCGGGGG
>VXAK01008024.1:0-45173 GCA_013399435.1 Arenaria interpres
TTTTTCTTCTATTTTTTTTAACAACAGGAAATAACTTATTAAAAAGATACTTCCCCATAATAATTATTTAAAGCCAGACATGAATCAGAAACTTCAGTAGCCAAACAAGACCTTTGAAACTGCAAATCTCTAGTTAGTAGCACTGATTGTCCTTCAGCATCTTTAATGTCTGAACAGTTCATTTCAGCTGTAATTTTTGTAATTTCCTTACCAAGCCCAGCTCTCTTATTTGTATCATATACAAAATACAACCTAAGTTGAAATTTCTATGTCTTCTGTTGTATGCAATAAAAATTGATAAATAAAACAAATTTCAACACATGGAGACGGTATATTGGAATATGGACCAAAATGGAGATAACGTCACAACACTGTCTTGATATGCTTTACAGAGACACCTTACCTGTAACTAACTTTTGTTTGATGCTAGATTGTAGAAATGATGTTTTATCCACCATTACAGAAACAGAAAAAGCTAGCACCGAATTTTTAGAGTATTTTTTAATAATGGGCTGCTTATTGCACTGTAAACACTGTACTTGAGATCAAGTGTTAAACTATATATAGCTTTATTATCATGAGGTACTTTGTAGTAGAACTTAAGAACTTGTTTCAAAAATGTCTCATGGAGGGGAGAAAAAAAAAACTTTTTGGCTTGGGAGTTCACTCATTTATATAATGGAGATATTCACTATTCTTATCTGAGATACTTAATACCCATTTTCACCTAGCAAGCCAGTCAGATAAAAAATTACAAAAGTTCCAGTGTTAATATAGACATTATTTTATACCTGCATAATCTACTTTTTACATTTAAAATTTTGAGTCTCAGTAGAGTTACACTGTTTGCCTGTACAACGAGCAATAGGACAGCTATAGTTATTGAGAGGTTCTAGTGTAAATTCAGGATGAGATTATCACCAGTGAAAAAGAGTGCCATTAGATACGGCCATGCTTAAGATACAATATAAATTCTTCAAAAATGAAACAACTCTGAACAGAGAACAAACAGAAACAGATTTTTAAAGCAGATCTCCAACTACAAAACAGGAAAGGACTTATGCACCAGACCTGTGATGCCTTCAGGGCCTGACTGCTATAAACTATATGGCAAAAAAAGCTCCGCTCATTGGAAGGTATGTAAAAATACCATCAGAAGGAACTTGGATTCCTGAGAGGATAAGGAAGAAAAAGTGATGTCATATCCAACTCTTACAATATAAATTGTCAAATCTTACTGCGAATATGTAAGAAGTGTAGTGTGAGCATTGCTAACATTTTCAGTATTTTTCCGACACAGTACATTTCTTCTGAATTAACTTATTTGATCTGGCAAAGGCTATTAGCTACACACACACATTCTGTTTCTTACCTTGTGCCATACAGAGCCTGCTGCGTTAAGCTATAGAGAGAACTCACACTCTGCTGTTTCACCCCTATACTGATCTGTTCGCATTGGGTTTGTATCTAAGCTGCTTGCACTTGGCAAAACTGAGAATTACAGCTTTAGATTCAAAAATACAGATTCAAAATTCAGATTCAAATGAAGATAATAAACCTCAATGTTAAGACATAAGGAAATACTGCCTTAGGGTATTTCTAAGAAATTGAAAATTAAAAACTATATGGATTTTTAAAATAGTAAATAAATTTAAGGCTATTGAGTGCATGGGCTGCTTGTATTGATGTAAATGGGATCTGAAGAAACACATTAAAAATCAGAGATTAATAGCCACTTTGATACGTTGCCTGAGAATTTTTGAGGAAAAAATAACCAGACTGATTTTTCTCATATGAGTGTTCAATATATGAAGTTATTAGAACATCTGTTCTTACCTGCCCAAAACACAATAAAAAACTTCTATAGCATAACTGTAACAAAAATAAAACTCAAAACACTTCAGGGTCTTGGGCTACTCCTTTGTTCAAGAAGCTTGAGCAATATTATGAGTGACGGTAAACAGTACAAACAGAAGAGGAAAAGAAATAGCACAACGGTCAAATATGTCTGCATTACCCGTGTGAATGGCTCCGTAACATGGATTCTATATACTGTGCAGTAACACCTAGACTCAACAGTATAATCTCTGAGGCAGATCTGTGTGTGAAAATAATAATAACAGCAATAATAATAATGTAGTATTACATGCTCCTATACTAGTACCACCTGTAAAATTCAAGAAAACCAGAAACGTTAACTTAGCTTGACAACATCAGAAATAGAAGCAACAGTGATTAGGAAGCAACACAATACCAGGACAGTGTTACTGATCACAGGGTCTAAAGATGACAATGTCAACAGACACCATAAGAAAGCGATAAAAGACTTCCCCGCTCCCCCCCACACACACACTTTTTAAACATTAGAGGGCTTAAATGCAATTAACTCATGCACAGTGTTGCAGAATGTTTTGGGCTCCCAGATTAATCACAAACACAACAACTTCTAATCCCATTCTTTTTCTTATACAGTAATATAAACACTTTCAACGTCATAAAACACACATTACAATACAGGTGAATTAATCTAACAAGGAAAACGTAACTTGGGGTATTTTGCTATTCTTGAGTGCTTGATGTCACCAACATAATACCACATTAGCACTATTTCTGATGTACTTAACTATAACAGTATATGCAGTGCAATACGTTGCCTTCAATTCCGTTTTACTCCTTTGCTGCTGAAAGAGTTCTTTGAAGTACTTGGATGTTAATTAGTAAGAAATACTTTTATGTACTGCATGCAGGAGAAAATATTGCTCATGGTTAATTTGCTGAGAAACTGTGGTTACACAGATTTTTAAAATTCCTTGATTGTTTCTCACCCTTTTTGTTTCATTAGCAATATGTTCATGTGATGAAATATAGAATAGTGAACTAATAGACTACAGAAGACTGCCAAACACCAGCTTTGCCTCTGGCCAGGGTATTCTGTACACCTGCAGTCTTGAAAACGCTGGAAAGGTTTCTAATTTCATGTTTTGAGAAGAAAAATAAAATGCTCTCAAGGAGTTAGAAGACCTTGCATTTTGGCCAACTCCACTTACATTTTTGGCTCTGTATCCCAAAAGTGAAAAGAGGCAACTGGGAAATTTTCTCACAGTATCCAAGTTCAGAATGAATCAGTTACATAGCATTGTCTTCTGCTCTTACCAAAATCTCTTGAGATGTTCTAAAAATGGACTTTAAGCTAATTATTTCATGAAGGATTGCATCACTATACAAATTTCTCTAAAAATAGCTGTCAGAATTCTCAAAAGGAATCTTGGCCAGAGCGATTATAAATATTATGTAATCACTCAGCCAAGCCCTCGTGGTGATCTTGTTTAATACTCTACTTCTGAAAGGTTTTTTAAGCCTACTAAAAAGTTCTATGGCCCTCAAAATACAGCATTTGGTGTATGAATCAAAATAATTCCAGTGATTTTATTTTGCTGGGAGTGCATTCCCATTTATTTAAACCACTTAACAAGAAATACCTAACCAACAGACTGCAGCTGCTAAATTGTATTTAAATCATTAGAATTAAATATGCCTGTTTCTTATGGGAAGGTGTTTACAACACAGATGTCACTATTACTACCACTAATTTTACAGGTGGATACACAGTGATACAAATAATTTTCCCAGGTTATCAAAATACAATGTGAAAAAAACTGTAAAAATAAGCCAGCACTTGAGATAAAATCGATACTTTTCTTCCAGCTTAGAGATAACAGGAGTTTTACTTAAACTCACACACTCACAATCCATAAAAACAGTGCTCAACTCATTCAAATAAATATTTTCATCTTTAATATATGTATCTCTGTAGCTTCATATTTAAAATAAATCACATATTTTTGCCAAAATGGTGCCTGTTTAGACAATAGACTGTTACTCCTAGATATTGAAAAGCTCTTGGTACTTTTCCTCCTCTCATGGAATTTTTCATGCTCATTGCCTGTGACACAAATTTAATATTCTTCCCTAAGGAAGCTTATAGAGAGCCAAGAGGCTTCCAGTTGAAATACAAAATACACCAGGATGCTTCAGGAGACTACCAGAGTGATCAGAGAAGTTTTTCAGAGTGTAAGTCTGTGGTAAAACCAGCTACATTTGCATTTTGGCAATTCAATCTTGGTGCAAGTCTGCGATACATTACTGCACAGTGATAGAATCTGCTTTTCTGGCCTTAATCCAATAACAATAAAATTCTATGAGTAACCTCAATACTTTGGGTTACTCCACTGAGTTTAATAGAATTGACCTTCTGAACTTTTAAGACATCTACTACAGTCTGTGCCCTATCTCTTTAAATATGAAGCAGGCTTTTAATGCCTACAATCACCTCACATGATGGGAGCCACCACAACTCTTGTACAGCATTCTGAGAAGCAGTAGATGAATTTGAAAATATTTTAGTATTCCAACAAGGTAAGCTTTTGACACTGTTTCTCACAGCATTGTCCTGGTGAAACTGGCTGCTCATCGCTTGGATGGGCGCACACTTTGATCGGTAAAACCTGGCTGGGTGGCTGAGCCCAAAGAGTTGTGGTAAATGGAGCTACATCCAATTGGTGGCCAGTCACAAGTGCTCTTCAGGCAACAGTACTGGGGCCTGTTCTCTCTCTCTTTAATATCTTTATCAATGATCTGGATGAGGGGATCGAGTGCACCCCCAGTAAGTTCGCAGACAACACCAAGTTGGGTGGGAGTATTGATCTACTTGAGGGTAGGAAGGCTCTGCAGAGGGATCTAGACGGGCTAGATTGATGGGCCGAGCCCAATGGGATGAGGTTCAACAAGGCCAGGCGATGGGTGCCTGCACTTGGGTGACAACAACCCCGTGCAGCACCACAGGCTTGGGGAAGAGCGGCTGGAAAGCTGCCTGGCAGAAAAGGACCTGAGGGTATTGCTTGACAGCCAGCTGAATACGAGCCAGCAGTGTGCCCAGGTGGCCAAGATGGCCAACAGCACCCTGGCCTGTATCAGGAATAGCGTGGCCAGCAGGACAGGGGAAGTGATTTCCCCTCTGTTCTCCACACTGGTAAGGACACACCTCGAATATTGTGTTCAGTTTTGGGGCCCTCACTACAAAAAAAGACATTGAGCTGCTGGAGCGTGTCTAAAGGACGGCAGCAAAGCTGGGTAAAGGTCTAGAGCACAAGTCTGGTGAGAAGCAACTGAGGGAACTGGGGTTGTTAATTCTGGAGGAAACGAGGCTGAGGGGAGAACTTATCGCTCTCTGCAACTGCCTGAAAGGAGGATTTAGTGAGGTGGGTGTCGGTCTCTTCTCCAGATAGGACAAGAGGAACTGGCCTCAAGTTGGTGATCCATAGTACACCATGATTTTAAATTGTTAGAAATATGGAATTGGAGTTGATCAATTACATGTCAAAGTCTAGAACGGCACTAAAAGAGACAGCAGCAGAAACAGAGACTCAGAGGGTTTCTGAGACAGAAACTCCTCAGACTGCAAACAACGCAAAAAAGAAAGCAAACTGTGAGACACATGATGATACGTTGAAGTTTCACAACAGCTTATTTAGGCCAAAGTGATTCACCTGTCTACTGTCACAAAATAAAATTTGATTAAAATAATATTTTCTATTTGAAATGGTAAAGCCCATCTTCACTGAAGGCTAATCTCAAATTATTGCTTCTTTGCTAAAATGACAAGTCTTTGAAAAACAAGATGTTCTTGGGAGACACGGAGGACATAAGGAGAGCAGATGCAATTAGAAGCTCAATTGCAGCATCTCTCCACAAACTCTGCAGTATAATGAGGAAAATATAACAAAATTATCTAAAGAAACTCAAGGATGCTGCTTCTATGAGCTTTGCAGACAACAGTGAATATGGATTTCCAGGTAAGGTGAAATTATGTTCAAGTAAATTTCTAACTTAACTTAGCACTCTAAAATAAATACAAATTATTTCCCAATAGCTTGGATACATGATTTAAGACATAATCCATGTTAACTGCTGCTTCACACTCCAGAACCTGCTCTGCTGTTTTGCAGGTAACACAGGTCTAACAAGGTAAAATGAAAGCCTAGTTCTGAAGAGAACACTTCTCAGCAAAATTTGGAGAACATAAGAAATAGCATAGGAACTGTAAAAGGAATACAGAAAAATAAGTGGAGTAAAACATCTTTTTTCTGAAACACAGTAGAAAATATTTTTACATTTAATGAAAAAACCTGTAAAATTGATGCACCTGTAATAGCAGCAATTTTGTAGCAATACAGAGATCTAACAGTATTTTTTTATGTTCAGGAGATTCATTATTTGATTTGTGAATCAAGAATTAGACTTCTTCTAGGATACTAATATATCAGAGTAAATGTCTGAATTTCAGATGCAGAAGGAGAAAGGAGGAGTTTGTCTGCAACATATTTACTCTGTTGCCTCTTTGTGGAACAGGGAAAGCCTCCTCTTACTGATGCACTGCTAGTAAGATTCTTAGCCACAGTGCTTCATATGCAGCCCAGCTTTCCCATCCCTCAGTGAAAGACAGAGAACCTTTGTGAGGACCAACACAGAAAGGAGCAACATACAAAGAAAGCCCTCGGATTCTTTAAGGTCTGCATTTCTCATCCCTTGCCCTGTTGTCTTGATAAGTTCTCAGCCTCCAGTAGCCATGAACAGGAGGTTTCCTGCTTGATAGGTAGATACATCAAAAGTCAATTTGCTATTGTGGAGATATGTGAAGGGAATATAGATTTTTATCATTGCCCACCGTGGTATTTTGCCTCTCAAAGCAAAATTTCCTGCTACAGTACAGAACAGGAGTGGATTTGGAGGCCTAATGTTTAACATTATCTAGTGAGTCATCTTCTAATATTTATAAATATCTCTCCTTTCATGATTACATTAGGCTGGAGAAACTGGGCTTTTTTTACTTCTTTGTTTCAGCAGTATAACAGCTGTGGAAATGGGGGATGGGATAAATAAGGCCGTAAGAAAAAATTTGATGCTGCAGCTGATCATTCTCTAAAGTTCTAATGAGTCAGAAATAGATTGGTAGACGTCATCTCTCAAAGAAACTGAGGAACAGGGTTGATATATCATACAGTGGGGAATCCATCAGTTCCCCCCTCTCAGCCTGGCACAGTCATAGCAAGGAAGAGTAGCACTAACAAGCCTTTGTGTTGGATGCACATGTGAAAGCTTTGGGGGTTGACAGTGGTTCTCCCCAAAGGGATTAAAGAAGTATGAATGATCTCTACAACCTCTATTATCAGATAATTCTTAAGTGTAATAAAGTGGTGACCTAGTTAAACCACATTCCTGTTCCTGGTGTCTCTTTTTTTGTGGTGTCTGAGATAACAGGGAGATTATTTTGGCATCAATTTAATCTAGTTAAATAGCTTTACTGAAGATCTTTATCACTATAAATAATGGAGGTATTTGAAGTATTTGGTTACAATTCTAACTGAAGTTATCCAAAACAATGCCTCTCTAGCAATCCTCTTCTGCTGTTCCTTCACTCTGTCTGAAGAAAGTTACAAATGTTTTGAACACTTTTCAGCAATAGCTTAAAGCTACAAAAAACCCCAAAACAAAAAAACAGAAAAACAACAAAGAAAACTCAGTTTGCCTAAGTCTCTGATGAACATTTTAAAAATATCTGTGATGGGTATCACGGAACGTGGCAAAGTGGTGTATTCATTTATTCTTCAGTAAGGAAAGATAAAGGTGAAAAAAGAAGATCTCTAAAAGAGAAAATAACCGCCTTCTCTTTTCCAAAGCAAACCAAAACAAGAATCCCTAACATCATTAGGAACATAACATCATCCACTCCGATGCAGCACAGTGGGATGAAGTACTAAAAAGCATAAAGCACATCTGCTCATATAGCACATAAAATTTGGGTGAAATATCTCCTGGTCAGCTGACTGACCTGAGACATAAATGCATCATGGCTGGAGCACAGGTACTTGGCTGGAATGTCTGTAATGAAGTCAGCATCACAAGTGGATGATAAGTTCATGCTCAGAGGCTGTCTCCTATTTTTATAGACCTGTGGGAAAAAGCTATAATGATGCATGAGATCAGAGCTATTGGGAATTTAGCAAAGCAGCAAGGGTTTTCCTTGACTTTCTGTAACTGATTGCAGAGAGTTCTACAGTATATAATGCATGATTCAGAATAAAGAATCATAACATTGACTATGCAGTATGTCCTAAACATTATCACAGGGCGTGCTCATTTGTGAAGTGGCACACTGCCTGGCAGCAGAGTGGTTACTTTGACAGGCTAAGGAGACCAGAATGATTTTGACGATGGTGTTATTCTCCTCCTCCTCAAGTAACAATCACAAAATTCAGTAATGTCACACAAAGGAAAACATCATACACCACCTTCAGACATGGTCTGAAAACATCTTTCTCATCTTTTTCACCTATTCTGAAAAAGGAAAGGTGTTTAACAGCACACAGGACAGGCAGCACAGGTCTTTAGTACCTAGGTTATCTGAACACCCTTTGTCCTCTTGCGTACAATCCCTCTTCTACCTATGGCTATCACCTTTGAAAAATCAGGGGGAGTAGCCACTGCACAGTATGCAGAGTTTTAAACGTTTTAATTAGACAGAGGAGAGACCTATGTACTGTGTCTGGTACATGTGTACTGTACCTAGTACGATTATTTTCCTCATTAATAAAGTAGAACATAAATTAAATTTGCTTGCGATAAAATCTATTTCTAGACTTCATAACTACATGGGGTTTTTTTGTTAAAACTTCAAATGATTTACAGTGTTGAAGACAGGGTGTTTTTTACTCATTTGAGAATTTAAGGATAATCACAATTTCCAGATAACCTCTCAGAAACCCTGAAACCTTCTGAAAACACAATTATTTTACAACAGATAAGCAAATAACTGAACAGAAGAAGGTTAGAAAGAGTCAAAAGAATGGACAGATCTTGCTTTATGGCAAACAGTATCTGCTCTCCTCTGTCGCACATAACGAAGAAGGTTGGAAGCTATATGAGGAGGGAAAACAGAAAGTGTATTGGCTGCATATAATATGAGCCAAGCAAACATGCAGCTAAATACTTAACAACCATGGAGAAGCAATAAACGCTTACATTGAACACCTCCCACCTTTCATAACTGCTGTGACATGTCAAACCTGGCTTGAAGACATTCAATTTGAGGTTAAAATAAAATAGTACAAATGAAAATAATGTCTCCCCACCTGCTGTTTTAACTGATGTACTAATCTGTCCTTCTCTCGTTTAAGAGCCATTACTTCCTCTTGAGTCTTCTTTTTCTTTGAAGCAGACAGCTCAAGCAAGGCAATGTTTGCATCTTTTTCACTAATTGCAGCAAGCAAAGCTTCCTGTCTGATAAAATAAAATAAAAACTGTTATATTCTCATTAAAACTGAACATATACTACTATATCTACTACACAAGATGCTTTTTAGCCACTAGGAGAACAATCAACTCCCTTCTGAGCACTCTTTAAATAGCAAACATTGTCAAGTCTAATCAAATCATGAAATAACTGATTAGCAAAAAAAGTTACCTTTATAGATCTTTCATTATTCAACTATTTCATAAAACAATGACACCAGTCTATTTTACTACAGTACGATATCCAGTAGAATTCCTGTGAAATGTTTTGCTTTTAAAAATGTTTGGCATTTATATTTCTAAATTCACTTTCCTGAGTTCTACAATATCTTCCATAAAGCTGTTGTGAATTATTCAAATCATACAAATTGCATAAGAAAAAGTGACACAGATAAAATATATTTTTATATTACCCTCTTAATTTGGCACCCTTGACACCTCAGTACAGAAATCTCTGGACACCTTCCTCACATTTACTTAAATGTTTTCCTACATATCTATTATTCATTGTGCCACCACAAAACTATAATTCTAGAAGTAAAACATAACATCTAGAAAAGAAGTTCCTTGATCTAATTGTTCATGAGAAATCTTTTCCTTTGGAATCTTGACCCCTCATCTCCGTAAAGCAAACAGAAACTTACAGCACTCAGAAACGTATAGAATTACATAGAAGCTAGCAGGGTCACATCGTAAGTAGTTTGTGAGGACATATTACAAAAGTAATTTTTACAACCTGCAGTTGGAAGCACAGATCTTGCAGTATCTTATTATTTCATTTCTTACACTCTAAAATGTTCACGTTGACAAGGCCATAATCTGTCAATTATTTTCCGAAATAAAAGAAATATATTCATCTTCTGCAATGCATTCAATGACAGACTATGACTTATCAACCAAGAAAAAGAATATTCTAAGCTTGTTATCACCTATGCCTTTTTTCCAGAACTATATAAGATCAATCATTAAAAAATAAACATGGATAAAGGAGTCATAAATTAACCTTGGGCTCCAACTGCTAATAAATGTAAGAATACGGCTCATGAACTTCACACAGTCAAGGTGAGCTAGGAGTTTGGAATTCTCATAGTCCTTTGCTTGCCAGCAAAAATGTCAAGAAAACTATTTCACTTTTATTTCAAAATTCCTAATGTATTAATGTAAATATTTATAAGACAATATTTCTGATGGAGTCAAAGAAAAACAACCCATTTGTTTTACTCTCAAAGTTTTGAGACATGGATCAATTTTAGATAAACAGTTGCATTTTATTCATACACTTAAATAGTCTCATTTATTATTCTGTCTTCTTCATTCTAATCACAGTTAAATAATGTTTAAAAGGGGATGCCATAAGTCTCCAACAGTCTTAATTTAAATGAAAGCTATTAATTAGTTTAAATAGCAGGTATTAAATAAAAAAATATATCAGAGGGTCACATATCCATAATGATAATTTGAAATGAGATATATATTGCTTTCTATAAACCTCATAATAACACATAAAACTTGCTGCATAGCAATTTGTAAGTCAGTAGACATTTGTAATATCATTGTTTTCATGTGTTTTGCTCAAATACGATATCAATTCCATAACACTCTCATTAAGATCTTAACTTTTTAATGCTCTGAAGTAGAAGAAAGCTGAATTGCTACTGTATTCAATTTCTCTCACCTTGCAGAAAGGAGAGAATTTATGCATCATATAAAATCTAAATATAGCCTCTTTTGAGTGTTTGGCTAAAACAGAAAGAAAAATTTAGCACAATTTCAGCTTTTTCTCCATAGTACCTTTTACATACAAGTCTGTACTTTTTTCTTTTAAAAATGTGTCCTAACTCCAGGAGGTGTGAGGGGTGATAATATAACCTTTCTGAGAGGAAGTGTCAGCAACAGGAATTCTGTGACTTCAAAGCCAAAGAAACACCATATTCCATTATTACATAAAATACTATTCTTCTAAATTAAATAAGATTATGTTAGTACCTCCACAGTTATCTACTAGCAGACTGTATTATAATTACAAAGAAAGATTTGTCAGAAGTTTTGACAATGTTCCAGTGGTTTGCATCAAGGAACATTTTCCAATTTTTAACTTGCATCAAGGAACAATTTTGTCGTTATTTTGAAAGTTATTAAAATAACGTTTCACAATGTTGCTCTGGTTTTCAGGATACGTAGCACGAAGACTTGCCCTGTCTGCAATTAACACCAGTGGGATTAAATCCTAATCTTTAATTTATGGCAATCATTGCTGTAAAGTAGGTACCTCCGGTGAACTGCAAAACATAAATCTATTTATAACATAATTACCAGTCTAAAGATACACTTATTTAATAGCTGAAGATAAACATTCACGTAACATCACAAACCTAACACACTGACAATGAAAATAAGTAAAGAAATATACATCCCAGAAATTCCAAGGTTTTTAAATATATTTGGATCAATTATTAAGTTATGTAAGTGAACTCCATCCCATTATGATCCAATACATCTGCTGATCTAATAGAAAATGTAATGGTAAATACTTGCCATTTACGAGGTTTCTAATTATATATACATAATGTTATCTAATGATATGTAACACATATTACAGTCATTAAAAGCAACAAACAGAATAAAAGTTTTAAATTGTCTTGAAAACTACATGAAGCTATACTGAAGTTTCAGTTATCCTCCCCAGTTGAGACTA
Organism: Arenaria interpres; assembly: GCA_013399435.1. Lineage (NCBI taxonomy): Eukaryota > Metazoa > Chordata > Aves > Charadriiformes > Scolopacidae > Arenaria > Arenaria interpres. The sequence goes on from VXAK01008024.1 coordinate 12,044, forward strand.
TTTCACTGCCTCAAAATTGGCAGTGAAAACACAAACCTGACTAGTGAGGAAGAAAAGTCAGAACTACTGAATTATTTGGTATAATTTCAACATCTAATAATGGGATCCACTCGCATTCATCTTTTTTTATTGCCAGCCAAAAAAATATCACACGTTCTTGCGGTCATAACGGTGCAATACTCTCTAGTCCCACTTTAAAGTAGCAAATGAGATAAAACCTTCCACGAGAGAGAAGAGCCAGTAAACAGGCTTTGAAAAATCTGCACTCGGGATTCTGCAACACCAAACCCACAAGATTTTGGAGACCTTAGCATGCTTTTTCATAGCTTGATGGTGTTGAGGGATTCTGAAAGCCAAACAGAAGTTATATGAATGTTTTTGCAAGGGAAAGCTAACAAAATCTTTTTTCTCTATTGTTTTGTGGCTCACAGGATAATTCCATTCAATACACCACTTCTCCTATCTTGGGAAATACTTAGGAAAATACATAACCAAACTCTTAATTCCAGGAAATAATGACTCATACAAGCACTTCCAGGAAATTATGGTTCATAGTCATGTGAAATAGCTGCTGTCATATGACTCCATAAGTGCTCCACTGAGACACTCCAAGATTTGAATCAAACCCCCAGCACATAAACAAGTTTGAATTTGCTCCCCAAAATAATTGTCAATATATTTTTTAATTATTTATACAGTAGATGTAAGTGGAGTTGGGAGACGTTAAACCTACAAATGTTGAGAGAGGACTGCACAAGCATACAAGAATGGGGATTTCTGCTAAAGATTTCTACTAAAGATGACTACATCTGCACAGATGGGCAGCTGGATGCAAACTCACACTGCCAGTACTCTTGAAGCCGCCTAAATGTGAGTCAGCCTCAGCTCAGAAGCTGTAAAGCCTCATTTATCTAAGAGACAAGGTGTTTTAGCCTGGGCATAGTGCCACACAACATGCTGATGGCTTCCAGGCTGAAACTGGCTCACATAGAGCCTGCCCAGAGTGTGGGCAGAGCAAGCTTGCATCTGTCTGCACCTGTCTGCACAGACATGCTCCTGCAGTGTGTCAGCATATTATCTGTGTCTATTATCATGGATAATCTGAACAGTAATAACCTCAAATATATAATCCAGTGGCATTTAACCAGGCATCCGGGTTAACAAGAGTTCAGCAGAGTGGGACTGTGTATTCTACCGAATGATACATGTTGGTTGCTTATATCCTTAATAATTAACTACTTCAATACAAAGGGAAGACAGACAAAAGAGACAAAAAGACATTATTACTTTACAGAGTAAAAAATAAAGATGCAGGAAAGACATCCAAGCATTTATGAAGCAGCCTGTGGGGACAGACCTGGAGTTCTATGTTATCATATCTCATTTATAACACATCACACACAGGTTTGCCCACGTCTGTGAAAGGTGCTGTGCTACCCTGCCAACATACTTCAGGTTTCCTACAGAAGAACCGAATTTGATGAACAGAAGCAATTTATTGCAGCTACCCAGCGACGCTGCTAAAGAATTTATATCACCATTTTTTGCAGGAAACATTTGAAATGAGATTATCTGACCACTAGGAACAAGGCTAAGATGTCAGCGAAACAGCTGACAATAACAATTTTCTCACCTACAAACATGAAGTAAATTTCATTCAAAAATGTAAACAGATGGTGAGGTCTTCATCTAAATCTCTCAGGTGAGTCACTCACTTCTACTTTTCCACTAGACAGTGAAACTCATCATGCATTTCTGTTAAAGGATGTCTGAAAATCAAGACCTGAACTGGCACCAAGAACAACATACAGCCTGATATACTCTCCAGCTAACATGCTTAAGAGTGTAAGTAAAATTTATAATTCCTAATTATCTACTGTGTCAGGAAAAAAAATGACTGTCCAAATACAGTTCTATAGAGATGTTATCACTATTTGCAGCCAAAATGTCTCCTTATTGTTTAATAAATGATGGTAATAAAATACATTTTAAAATAATTTATTAGAGCACTGAATTAAATGACATTCTTTAACAGTAATATTTATAAAGAGTAATCCTTTCTGCTGTTAGTAGTTTTTCCTCTCTCTTTTTGGCAAACTAATGTGTTATACAAATAACAGGGTAGTACTTTTAACACCAAGAAAAATCACCCTAAATGTACACAGTAAAATTAGATAAACTCTCAGATTAATAAAATCCATGTTAAATCTAACAGCATTTGCTCCACATTGGTAATTATTCTGTACATTTTCCCTTGACATACATAAAGTAATTCCTAGGACTACCAATCTGTATATCCTCCCATAATACAGTTGCTCATTGCAAGGAGGAGAAGGACAACTTTTCCCTGGAAGAGCAAAATTCATTAAATGAAACTTCTCCCCTGGAAAAGCCTGACTGCATTCTACTCCACAGCATCCTACTACCTCAAGCCAGTCTCCTAAATACAGGGACAGTGAGAATATAACAGTCTCTCAATGGGTACACTTTACAGCTGTGAGATCAGGGCTTAAGGCACTAATGATTCCAGTGAGAAGTACCAAGAAACTTCCACACATATATTAGTACACTTAAAATCACTTCGTACTAAAATACAAAAGAAACGACAAAAGGAACAGACCCTTCCTAATGCTCAGCCATTAATTTACGCAAGTGGTATTCCACCCAAAACTACTCAGAATTCCACTCTAATGTTTTCATTAATTACATGGATGATGGACTAGAAAATCTACTTATTACATTTCAATGAGACTTGAGACTGGGAGGATCTTCAAGCACCATGAAGACAGGAATAAAAATGTCTTGACAAACCAAAGACACCGTCTAGAAAACTAAGGAAGAACTCCATATTAATGACCTGTTGTGAATAAGGCAAACATCATACTGTGAAGTATAAACAGAAATAGATCGCAAGCCAGAAGTGATTCTTTTCACCTGTGTGACTTCAGGAAGATCTTAGCTGAAATACTGAATACCAGTTTGGATACGAATCTCCATGAAAAACACGGAGACTGTTCAGGGGAGAGCAACAAAAGCAGTCAGAGAAATGACTGACAAGAGAACGTTGAAAAAAACTACAATAAATAGTCTGTGAGTGCCAACATGATAATGAGAAACACGAAAAGTTCTATCAGAGTGAAATAGAACTTTTCTATCTATATCCATTGTACACAGAGCAAGAAGTAATGTGTATAAATTAAAGGAGAAGAATTTTCCTCCTAATATCTAGCCAAGGTACAAAGAGAATGGCAGATAAGTATGCATAGTAATTGAGGACTGGAAGAAATTGCTGCAGGAAAATGTACACTTACACTGCCAGTGTAAGTCTTTTTGAACAATTTAGGCAAAAATCTGTTAGAAATGACCTGGGTATAGTTGATCTTGCCCCAAGACATGACCTTACCAGCAACCCAATTATTCAATGTTTTAAAGCTGATTTACTCTGTGTCTCATTTAAGACAGTAGTCCTTGGAGTTAATGTCATGTTTTATCTGCTTACATCATATGCTTCCTTCCTACGACTGGAAGAAAAGACCTTTTACATTCAAGTTTCTACATCTGTAGTAAGAAAGAACAATACAAAACTTGAGAATGACCAAGCCTCTGTGAAAATTTCCATGACAGCAATTACAGATAAGAATGACTTTTTACTGCATAGGCCATTCCTCAGTGATAGTGAAATATGGAGATATCTTTCCTTGGAGGATCTATCAGCTATTAATCTGATAATAGATATGGCTTTCAGACAAACAAAAAGTATAAAATCATACAAATCTTTCAGTAAAGTCACTGGAAGTAACGTTAAACAATAATTTGAATTAATGAAAAATACCTTACATAGGATTACAAGTAAGCGGATGATACCAAAGCAATTATAAATGTCACCTAACACCTGAAAAACACCATCTTATAGATCTCTAGCAATATAGATATAGAGTATGCATTTGTGAAAGTATCTGTCTTGGAGTGAAAAAAATTACTTAATATGAAAAGGAAGCCTTAGCATACTAGAAGGGAAGATAAGATAATGCAAGAAGAAATAAATCCATGAAAGACTCTGTTGAATGCCAAACTGAAAAAGTATATTGTATACAGTATTTTATCAAACTGCAGCCTAAACAAACGTCAAATGGAATGATTTCTTTAACAAATATGGGCAACAACTGAGAAAAAAGGGTTGTTCACTAGCATATATTTAGTCAAGATTAACTATGGATAAAAAAATGTACTAAGAACAGATTTAATAACCCTAAACTGTCATTCAGCTTGTAGGAGGTATTCAAGATACAGCTAATAAAACACAAAAAATGGTTCTAACCACCCACAAAAAAATCTCAGTAGTATAAAACACTGAAGGATGACCACTAAGATAAATGCTTTCTTTTGAGAGCTGCCTTGCAGTTAACCTTCTTAAAGAGACTCCCAGAAACCTCTAATCATAATACATTGCATTGCCACTTATCACAGTCAATTTAGAAGTGAACTCTCTAAACACTCCTGCTTTACTCCCCACCTCTGTTAGTCTAAGAATAATTTTCTGACCTTTAATAGAAGAACTCATGACAACTTTTTGGGAGATGGAGTGAGTTCTTAGAAACAGTCCAATTGTAACCTAACAGAATTCCAAGATTAAGATTTATAGAAACAAGATCTTCTAACAAGAACTTTTACTGCCTTTACTACTTAAGCTGTTCTCCACAAAATACAGAAATACAACTTAAAAAGTCACCATTAAAGTTAAATCAAGTCAGAAATGTTTGAACTAATGATATACAGTAGAGTACTCAGCCAGCTTCTCACATGCTAATTGTACTAAAGGAGAAAAAAAAAAACAGCTCAATCAACTTTTCCCCTTTAATTATTGTTTTCTTTCCCTCATGACCCCCAGTATTCAACCTTAAGTTCAGTAGGAGGTGACTAGAGATAGACGGTGATGAGAGATCCTGTTCGAAACAGCTTCTCTCTGTCACCCCTAAAGCAAATAAATGGTTTGTTAAAACATGCTGTTAATCCATTATGGATGTGCATGCATCTTAGAAAATAAACCTCTGAATATTATTGGTATTTTAAAGCTTTTTCTTTAAAAGCAAGACATACTGATCACAAGTATGAAATTTAAAATCTGTATATTCAACAACATAAGTCTTATGTTGAAGCTAGTTGTGTGAGACAGACACGTAAATTCATTCACTATTGATTTTAGACGATTATCCTAAAATTGTATGTCTGAGGCTGACAGAAAATTTGCCCCTCCAACTACATGACTAAATGTGCTTTACAAAAGCATATTTACAGCTTACTTCTTTTAAATGAACAATTATTTTTCACTATTTTCAAAGAACAATCACTTTTGAAATACTTTCAGAAGAATAAGCAGCATGAAATAGCACTTCAGGTCAGCCTCGTGCCCTTTAAGCAAGCACAGAGAACTACTGAGGCTCCAGAGCCCAAAGATACCTAGAAGCAGAGAGGACTGCTCCACTAACTATGGGCAGAAAAACGGGGGACCCCTCATACACACCCCAGTCCACCAGTCCAACCCACCAAGCAGTTTTCATCATATTATCCGAGTATCAAACCTTGAATTTACCACCTGATCAAGACTTATTCTGGAAGCAGGTGTGAGGAGGAGATATCAAAGTTTACACTGTGTGAGACAGACAACAGTCTCTATATTACACCTGTATTAGATGTATATTTTCATTAGGCTAGAATCAAGGAGAAACAGGAAGAAACAGCTGTCCCTAAAGTGAAATTTCATAAGAAATGGAAAGAAGGAAAAGAAAGGACCTAATTCTGAACAATCACAGAGTTTCTTGGAAAAGCAGCTTTTTTATCCATTTGTCCTTTTCATCCAGTTTACCTCCCCAGAGAGAGCCACAGCTCAGTGCTTCTTCCCTATGTTTCATTATTCCCATAACTACATCTCTCCTTACATCCTCCAGTAACCATATTGTCTTTAGATTGACAAGTTTAAATTATACCTTTTTTTTTCTTGCCTTAACAGCAATTTAGAATGTGCATATAGGTCTTTTGTTAAACAAACAAAAATCATCCAGTATAAAGGTACAAGTTCAGATAGAAATTTTAAAAGGCAAAGAAGGAACTTCATGCCCATCTTTTTGGGGCTCATTTTCAAGTAAGAAGTAGGAACTCAACTGGCCTTTGAATTGTCTGAACTTTTTCAAGCCCTGTAACATTGCACTTCTGATGTCTCGATGATTTATGTTTTAGAAATGACAGCTAAGAAAAACAGACCCCCCTCAGAAGAGACATATTCATCTGTGAAAGCAATTACATCATAGTTTCATAGATCATGCTTCAATAACCACTGCATTATCATTTCATTCAAATGGGCAGCATTGCTCACATGTGAGTAGATATAACAAGCTTCAGACTGTGTGAGAAATGGAGAGAGGGAACAAAAAGAATTCACAGTGCTGCAAAACACTGCTGAAGTTAGAAGATTACAATTATTTCTGAGGTTTGCAGCTCTTTACTAGAATCGACTGCTATTGTTCATTTGGCTTTGTACGATTCTCCATGGGAATGCAACCAACACTCAGTTAAGATACCTCTGCCTGTTTTATGCCATACCACAACACAGCACAGAGATGGGAACTGCTGAGAACAAGAACAATGGCATCTGAAGGCATGGGATTGTGTTACAGCAGAACATAGCACTGCGCAAGGTCCACCTAAGTTAAACAGGAAAACAAAACTATAGGTAATCTGTCATTGTCAGCCTCCTTACCCTTCAACATCACTTTTTGTGTTTATAGAAGACAAAGATAAAAGTACTTTGCAGGATGAATAGCTTGGTTTCTAGAATATAGTTCTTGGTAACGTTTTTGAACTGCCAAATAAATGTTTAAGCTTGAAAAAAGTTACTATTAAGAGTCACTATCATTTTCATGAATTTGCAGAGAATTCAAAATATTTGAGTCAAAGACATATATAACTGAGATGCAGAGATAGAATATTAAATAAATAAAAACTTTTGTTAATTGTATTCTGTTCTTAATTTGAATTGACAACATATTCCAAATGGCGATTTCTCACAAAGCACATGGTTATGCTAAAGAATGAGTGGGGCTTTCTTTCAACTTTTAATAAATACTGATCAATAAAACAATCCTTTTGACAAACAGATAAGACAAATAAAAAGATCCTAAAAACCTTCTTTCCTTTCCGTTAAAAATTTAAGAAAAGGATTTGTCTGATTTTGAAACAAGTAACTTATGGTCCTCCCTCTAATTACCATAAAGTTACAAGCAGCTGCTGTTTGAATAACATATATAACAAAACTCATGAAGTCCAATGTAGATCACATTGAACTTTGAAATATATCAGAAGGAATAATTAGCTCCATTTTGAAATCAATAGGAATATGTATTAGAATTTATGCCTTGAGGTTTACAGTATATTAGAAGGTAATTTCAAGAAAGAAAATTGCCTGAATAAGTACTATTAACAAAAAGTACTCTCTTGGCAGTGCATAATTCATATTTGATAACTGATCTGAGGGCATAGTTTAAATGCTCACTTACTAAATAGGGTGTGAGACAGAGATTATGTAAACCAGTGTCATATAATTTCCACTAGCTGCAAATAGATGTCAGAGTAGAATTCTGTATGCACGCCTTAAACTAAGAAACTCCTTAGAATTTTGCGCACACACACACACACAGCCCCCAATAGGCTGGCAGTTTAAATATTTTAATTGTTCTAATTTAGATCTGTGAAGTCAGAATCATCATTATCATTATTAACAAGATGACATCCATAACTTATTGCTACACTATGAGTATGTGTTAAAATTGTTACATAGGTTTATTTGATAGATGCAGGAAATTCTACAAATTATTACAACTCAACATTTTCTATTTTTTAAAACTGCAATGTTTGCGATAAATTTGTCTAGTTGATAAGGTACTGCTAGGTACAGAATGTACTTAAACATTCTGCTCCAGACATATTGTTTCTGAGTATTTCATTATACTGGCAACTATTGAATATGTATTTATCATCCCGCCCCAGAAAACCATCCTCACTAACTATTAGTGTTAACATTTTAAAAAGTAGTTAAGCATCTGAGTAAAGAAAATAATTAAGATATTTATTCTCAAACCAACAGGCCACCATTCCTTTAGGTGTGGGATGTCTAAAGACATAACTGTCTAAAGTTATTTTCTCAGAGAAGATTTATTCTAACCCTGCATTCATCACTTTACCTCAGTGAAAAAAAAAAAATCTTCATTTTTAATAAAAAACTGCACACCCAAGGTACAGCATATGAAAATAATAACTATAAAAGTATCAGTAAAGACAATGAAAGCCTAGAGCAAGCACAAGATATTTTACAAGGAAGGAGAGAGGGAATTAGACAACAGCACACAAATATTTCTGTAATTAGAATCTTAAAAGATTGGGAATTAAAGAGATAGGATACCACATGATGTTATTTAATTACATGACTTCCCTGCTAATGGAGCTATTCACAAGCATTGCCAGGAGCATGAAGACCATCATATGATTCAACTTTGCATAAAGAAGTTTGTTCATTGATCTTCTTTGGTGGGTTAACTGTTTCAAAATTTGTTTCAGACTAAGGAAGCATTTTAAAAAAAGGCATATGTACATACTTAGAGCTCTAAGTACACATTGACTCACAGTGAAGACAGTTCATACCGACTTTCTCAAAGCAGATGAGAGAGACATAAGGTATATCACTGACTTGTATCAGAGATAAGGTATAGCACCCACGAAGACAGATGTCTGAATGGTAATAAGGAGTCATCATAGTAGAAATAACAGTAGTTAGATATTTTAAAATAGTTCCACAACAAATCATAGCACGTTTACGTAGCATCTTGATAAACAATTAACTTCTTACATATCATACTACACTAACAGGACTAACACATGAAGTTCTCTACTGATTTGAATAATATTTCTGACAGTCTTTAGGAAAACTTCTAAAACTGAAGGTCTTTTACTGAGGGCAAAGAAAGAGTCTGTTTTGAACCAAGATCGATTTAGTCCAAATTTTACTCTAAAAATGGGTAATAAAATGACAATCCATAGGAGTAGATTGACTACTGAAAAGTTTTTTGATCACACTTTTTGAATTACTAAAATCACTGAACTAGAAATAAAAAAAAACCCCAACTTTATGGCACTTACTATTAGTTGGGTAGGTCAACCAAACTGCTTCTCCTTCCTTGCCAGTGTTTTAACTATCAGCTGTTTCCATAGCTAGATCACCCCCTTCTGTAGATATCAGCTAGGTGTATGTCAGAAGGTATCTGTTCTGGTTGGGTATGCTCAGGTATACATTAAAAATGACTGACTGAGGTGAATCTTCTTGGGGAAAGGGTATATTAAGACCTTTTCTGAAGAAGCTACCAAGCTTGCATTATAAGGCACAGCAAGATATCACAGGAGGGAGCTGGGGGCCAGCAGCCTGCAGAGACACTCAAATTACAAGCAGGGGTGGCAGGGGACAGACAGTAGTCCTGAGGAACCAGTGGGAACTGGATAGAGCTTGCTGCCATTCAAAAGTCAGTGAGTTAGCTGGAAAAGGGGTACGCCTGCAGCGGGGGAGTTATACACAGGCCTTTTAATTTCTGAAGAGACATTCCTAGCCTTTTGCTCATCTTTGAGTACTGCTTAGGGGCAAACAAAAAAATAGATCCATGTCAAAACTATGACTAAGCTGTGGCCCTGTCACAAGACATTAGACTTTCAGACACTTATGTGTGTAGTCATTCAGTCATGTCTCCACCAGCCATAGGATCTGAGATCCATCCAGATGGCATACAGCTGAGTTTACTCATCAGTTAGACACACATATACTGGCAATAAATGCACTGCAGTAATCTTCAAAGTGACAGTGGAGTAATAGAACTGTGTATAGTGGTCTTGTATATATTTTAAAATCTTTTCTTTCTAATGAAGAATGCAGCATTTTTCTCCTCACTCTTTCTGCTTTTATCTTACGGAAAACTACAGGAATTACCATCATTTTCCTCCCACCTCACTGTATCTGCAAGATTTGTAAAGCCTAAGAGTTTACTTCCTCATTATGTTTCATTAATTGGGAGGATACAAATGACTTCTCTGTTAGAAATAAAATATATTGAGTCCAGTTTGCAAAGTCTCTTTTTTAGCTAGGGCTTTAGAAAACAGAGAGAAGTCATCTGAAAAGCCAACAATAAGAAAAAAAATGAGAAATACAACCTAAAAATACTACCTAGATGTTATTTTGCTAACTTTTAATGGCTGTATCTTAGAAAATTATACACATTTGTTGCAGAACACTGCGTAAAGTGATGATTATGGTCTTACAAAAATTTAAGAACTCTTTAAGAAGTCAACAAAAACTACAGAAGGCTGTAGTAATGTGGCAGCCAAGCTAATTAAACATGTACTAGACATTACAAGAGCAACACAAAACTAGAGGATAAATTAGTCAAAACCGGAAGGGATTGAAAGAATCAAAATCAAAAGGGATTATTATTGGAAACCTTGACACTTAGATCAGGATGTGTAACACTTTTTGGTAAAGGGGATGTGAAGATATTATAGTACACTTGAATAACACAGACATAAATTTCATAGCTTAAAATAACATTACAGTGGAAAAACAAAAGCACAGTATAGAAGCATCATGCAGAATGCAAGTCATTTCCACTTAAATCTGACACTCAACAGTGATGACAAAATCCCTCCAAATTTACACTCAACTTAAAAGAAACCCTAAAAAATAAAAGCATTGCAGGTGTCAACAGTGAAAACTGGAGAGTACTCAGTTCAGATGGTAAATTCATATAATCAGGTTTCCCCAAGGCTAGTCCTACAAGAGTTATGTTTGCAAGAATACTTAAATTAATAAAGATTAGTAAATTTCTACAGTCACTATGTTACAGTCAAAAACTATAAATTACTTCCAAAAACTAAGGCATGGACAGTAAGTGTAACAAAAATCAATAGTGCTTTTAGAAAAATAATACCCAGCCAATTCAAACTAAAAAGGTTTGCTTTGAATCAAATAGAATACAGGATACTTTTCTGCATGTTCACAGTTTTTAATCTATGTACAAAATCATACATTTGATATAAGTTTGGATGAGTTCTAGAATCCAAGACAATAGAAAAATAAGATGTTTCTGAGCAGGATTTTGAACATTACCTGAAAATTTTTCCAGCACATCTGGAAAAAATCGTGACAGAAAGAGCCTAAGAAGTAGTTGCTATGAAAAATGCTCTCTTAAATTGCTATCTGGGTGGCCTTGTGACTCATTCAAATAATACGATACATTTTAAGATGAGCTGTCACTACAAGGAGGAATGCTAATAAAAGTAAGTACCACTGCTATGAGAAATTAAATGACTTAATTTGCAGAATGTTAATTTCTGCAATAAGCAGAGATTCTGTACAGGTGATAGGAAACAATAGCACCTCAGCAGCTCAAAGAAACCAGAAATAATCAAATCATACAAAAATAAGTGTACAATTTTTTTTCCTGTCATGCAAAAAAAGAACTAGTTAATTAGCATAACTCAACTCTGCAGGTAGCGATGCTGTTGAATGCACTAAGACAAAAGAAAATGCACACTCTCAAAATACAACAAAGATTTGCATTATTCCAGAAATTATTTTAAAGCATATGAGAACTATGTTAGCTGGCTAGAACTGTATTTCACAAAATAAGAAATAACACAAAAAGCTTGCCCAAAAGCATATGAGAACTATGTTAGCTGGCTAGAACTGTATTTCACAAAATAAGAAATAACACAAAAAGTTGCCCAAAAGATGCTGAAAGAGAGAATGCAATGTTATCTTTTCTGGAATAGCAGATCTCACAAAATAAAAAAATCAGGTCAGTATTAGATGCTAAGGAAGTTTATCTATGTTTGCCTTAATTCTTCCAAAAAGACAAACATATATAGGCTATTATTGTATTCATTACAAAAAACTTTGCTTTGGTTAATAAAGAACGGATGTATTTTTAAAAGTAGGAAACATTATGCAAAAATCTAATAAATACAATATTTATAAACATTATAAACTACATTCAAGTATTAAAAACCTGGCAAAAACATAATTGGCTTGGCTGTTCTGCTCATTTTAAAACTATTCTACATGAACACTGCTCACTATTCCATAGTTAAGGTTGACTTAAGCTTATCCTTAAGGCAGAGAGTCATATTATTTAAGTACAAAAGAACAAAGTATATTTCTCCCCAAATTACTTCCATGCTTCTGAACATTAGTGGAAGTTACTTTGTAATGAACAATTACTAACAGCTACAATTGTTTGGGAGGAACAGAGTGCATATGATGTTTATAAAGGCTGACATATTCAGTTCACATTTACAGGAAGCAGACTAGCTCGAAGCAAGAGAGCTGAAGAACAAGTAACATATCAGTGCTGACTACCTAAGTGAAAAGTAAATCAGGGTAGTGTATGGGAACTTTCACATATGTTGGCTATACCTCCAAAAGAAATAATTTCTTACATTTTCTAAGAAGTCAGTGTCTCAGCCACTCATGTAATAGAGACAATTATTTGTTCTATAGTCTGAAATCAATACAGTGTATGACACGTGCATTATAATAAAAGGAGGAACGTCCAGTAGATATTTCCTCAGTTATTTCAACAGCTAGAATAACTATTACTGGTTATAATAAAATCCTATGCTCTTAGCCAGTGAATTTTTGTTGGACCTGGAATGCTGAATGGATAGTCATTTTTGAAGTATTCCCATCCAAATGTAATCTTCATCATTAGTCACCAATGCTTTTGCAGCTGAAAATCTCTTAAGGAGTAACACCCCACACAGTAATCCACCTTGGCATTCTTCCTATACATGATTCTGGGCTGTTGCCACCTGTCTTCTTTCTTAGTGGGTACTGCTGCCACTCCCACTTCACTCCAGTAATAACAGTTCTTCAGCATCCTGCAGTTGTGCCAGCGCTGTCACTGAGCCAGGAAGCTGGCTAGTCTGAAATCTCTGCCCCATGCACCCCAGCATCTCCAGTTCCAGCCAGCTGATACACAGACAACTGACGGACAAACTGCACAAGCCTAAAACCTACCTGGCAGAGTTTATCTGTGGAGTTTATTCTGTGTAGTGCCTCATCATCATGTTTATGTCATTATCAGTAACTAAACCTCAGGTAGCCATAGTACAGTCAACTGAATAAATCCGAGTGCCATCAATATCAGCGGAAAAAAGCGCCCAGAGTTCAACACTGTACCTAAACCCAACCAATTCTCTGATTTGAGATGGACAGAAACCACAGTATACCCATATCTCCTTTCAGAATAAAGCTTAATTTCCTTTAAGGACACAAGCATACATTTCTATTGTTGAGAGAGGTCTTAGTTTTTCAAGGAAAAGAATAAAAGTCTCAGCAACTACGACTTTTTTCAGGTCAGCAAAGAAATGATTACTGGTTACTGCACATGGCTTGGATGGGCATACTCTTCACTGGGTAAAAAACTGGCTGGGTGGCTGAGCCCAAAGAGTTGTGGTAAATGGAGCTACATCCAGTTGGTGGCCGGCCACAAGCAGTGTTCTTCAGGCGGCAGTACTGGGGCCTGTTCTCTTTAATATCTTTATCAATGATCTGGATGAGGGGATCAAGTGCACCCTCAGTAAGTTCGCAGACAACACCAAGTTGGGTGGGAGTATTGATCTACTTCAGGGTAGGAAGGCTCTGCAGAGGGATCTAGACGGGCTAGATCGATGGGCCGAGCCCAATGGGATGAGGTTCAACAAGGCCAGGCGATGGGTGCCTGCACTTGGGTGACAACAACCCCGTGCAGCACCACAGGCTTGGGGAAGAGCGGCTGGAAAGCTGCCTGGCAGAAAAGAACCTGGGGGTATTGCTTGACAGCCAGCTGAATACAAGCCAGCAGTGTGCCCAGGTGGCCAAGATGGCCAACAGCACCCTGGCCTGTATCAGGAATAGCGTGGCCAGCAGGACAGGGGAAGTGATTTCCCCTCTGTCCTCCACACTGGTAAGGACACACCTCGAATATTGTGTTCAGTTTTGGGGCCCTCACTACAAAAAAGACATTGAGATTCTGGAGTGTGTCCAGAGAAGGGCAACAAAAGCTGGGTAAAGGTCTAGAGCACAAGTCTTGTGAGAAGCAACTGAGGGAACTGGGGTTGTTTATTCTGGAGGAAAGGAGGCTGAGGGGAGACCTTATGACTCTCTACAACTACCTGAAAGGAGGATTTAGTGTGGTGGGTGGACTCAATGATCTTAAAGGTCCCCTTGCAACCTAGACAATTCTATGATTCTGTGACAATGAATACTGCACCTCACTGGTCATTTGTTAAGAACATTGATAAAATTTTCTAGTTGAAAAGCTGCTACAGGAGAGGAGAGAAGCAGATGTAAGTTAGCTACCAAAATAAATAGCATTTACCAACAATTACCACCTGATAGATCAATTTTTAGTTATCATCTTGATGGTGAATTCCTCAAATGCTGTTCTTTAACATACAAATAAGAATCCACCAAATTACAAATTATTTCATACTGTACGTGTAAAATATGATCATACATAGAATCACAGTTCTTTAAAAAGCTGTAACTTCCTTAGTCTCATGATTGAAGTAAAATCTTTGAAAAGTTTTTGACAAACATTCAAACTATCCTACAGATCCCTTTTGCACAGAAACTAAAATGGTGAGAACCCTACAAAGGGCCATGGAACTCTTCGACTGAAAAAATACTGCTTATTCCAAACAGCTAAGATCACTTCTAGCAAGCCCTACTCAAGAAAACTTTTTAAGTAAATCTCATTAATCACAGACTGTGCCATTACCCAGCACAAAGCCACAGCTTCCAGGTATTGCGTCATTATAGCCCGCAATAATGAAGATAAAACATAACCATACCTCTCAGGAGTCAGACAAGGTCAACTGCTCCTGATAGAGCAGAATGCCCATAATAATAAAGGAAATAAGAGAGTCTGTGGGCAGACTTCAGAGCAACCAAGTAACACACACATGAGAAAGAGGAAGTCCTTTTCTCCTTGCTTGATATACCATTGGCCCATAGACTTGAGATAATACTCTATCTTCTCTAGCCCTAACCATAGTAATACATGAGCTAATCTAGTACAGCAGACCTTGAGGTAAGGATTAAGTTTCATATTTCTCCTGCCAGGAATCCCCAGAAAAATTATCAGAATGTGCCTTTTGAGTATAATAAAATAGAGATATTGAGAATTCCAGACCTGGTCTTTTCCTATTCAATACAGACAAGCAATAGTATACCTTACTAAACCACAGCAACCCTCTAGTGTAAACAAAAAACAGCTGCTAGATTTGGTCCAGGTCTAATTCTGAAAAGGGACCCCAAGGACTCTAGTCCTCTTAAGGTCACCATGTGGTATTAATTGGACTAATCTGCCTTTCCAAGCACTTTTTTTTGGTCAAAGACTCTTGGTTCCCAATGCTACATCTAGACTGCACAGCTGGCGCACATTATTCTTCAGCTCATCCAGATTGGAAGCCTGGTTTTCACAAGGTCACAGGATCAGAGGGCACAGCAGCTCTCTTCTATCTTATATTCTAGAGTTTCCTTCCTGTGGAAGTTAAGTATAGAGGTGAGTTGATGGGATTGCACACGGATCTCATCCTGCCATAGTTCAGAGGTATTCTTGGTTCTTGTACTTTCAGCACTATCCATCACCAAGAGGCTCCATTTGAGAAGTGCAAAGCTTTGTTTTAAGAAAACAATTATTTTGAGATGCTAAAGGAAAAGATCTCATGTGTCCGATTCATCTTGCTTCTAGCTTTGTCCATCCCTTGCAGACTCTCCATAGAAGTTATACCTCATATGAAACACAACCGGGAAGGCTACATGTCCAACAACAGATACCCCCCTACAAAGAAGGCCTCACTCTAGACACAGGTTAAATGAAAATACAACCATCCTATCAAGGGCATCTGACTGCATAAAGCCTAGGGATTGTGGAGATTTTGGCAATGGAACAGGATGGGTATCAGGGTCAGAGCTTAGGTGCGACCCAATGCACTCCTAAAACATAAAATCAAGCAGTTGCTTCAGATTAGGATCACCATGGGCATTATCTTCTTCTAGAGCCCTTCCCCATTTTCTTTTGCATGGTATTATGCTGTGGGGCCTAAATTATACACTGGAATAACCAGAATTTCTGTATTTCATTCATCAGGAAAAAGTGAACTCTATGGTTAAAGAAGAAACCACTGTTCCAGCTAATAACACCCATTTATAAATGAATTTTATTACATATACAACAAACTGATATTTTCAGTCCAACTCACAGTACCTTTTCTTTCCAATTCCGTTGTACTCTCACTAGAAAATGTTTACACACCATATCTCCATCAACAAAGACAACATGTTAAGAGATTACAAAGAATCTCTTAAACATGGTTTCCATTCTCTCACAGTGTAGATTTGGCCAAACATTCTGTAAACATTTGGTGTTATTCAGTTTTATTCCTTCTTACTTTTTAAAACATTTAAAATCTGTGGAAAATTAACTCAGAATATTTATAGATATTCATAAAATATGCAAATACCACATCAGGAAACAGAAATTGAAAGGAGTACAAAGGATCTGATGACAATTATATTGAAAATGTTAAATACATCCCAAACCAAGGACTTCTGTAAGCTGTAAATTTACAGTTCTTAACTAACTAGAAATTATGTCACAACTGCAGTAGTGAAAATATTATTGCTTCTGTAAACTCCAAGCTCAAGTATAAAGTAGATATGTAATCTTCAACTCCCTAAACACTCCAATTTGGCCACTAAAGATGCTGTTTTACATTTCCAAACATTTTCCCCTGTCACTACTTTTTATACTTCAGTTCTCAGGTTGTAAGTATTTGTTACTTGCAAAGCAACTTCTTTTGAACACAGAATCATGGGAGGCATTTGTTACTAACTGCTAATGCAGCCTGCCAAACAAAAACTCCCTGCTGGTGACATGACCACCTAGTGACCTCTAAAAATGTTTTAACAATGTGAAAAATATCTCCCTCTTGTAGGAAACAGCAATTTTTTAAATTAAATGTACATTGAATGTTCGCTTACATACAGATAAATGGTATTCAGAGTCACCTTCTCTGTTTCCAATTTCAATCTTTTGAAACCCAGCCCAAACCTAAATAAATAAACGTTGATACTAAGAGGAAACTAAGAGCTCAAGAGCCTTGTGATTTCACAAACAGCTTTTTTCCATTTTCTAAAATCTAAACTTCGAGCCAGACACAGAACAGGTAATGAAAAGAAACAAGTTTGGCAGCCCCTATGTGGGTCTAAGCAGAAAATATGTCAGGCAAAAATAAGTGGCTATAATTTGGCAGATTTAAAGTCTTTAAAAGATTGCAGCTTGCTAGACTGATTTTTTTTTAGTATGTAAAATTTGCAAATTGAAACACTGTAACTGTGTTGAAAAGTGATTGTTACATAATGCCACCATAATCAAGCTTTTAAACATCATTTTACCATTACCTATCCCTTATGCAATAGCATCACAGAGAGAAAAATAAATTAGGGTATCTACTGAGATGATAACAAAAATCTAATGCTTAAATATGCTATACATCTTTAATACTTTTGAAGATTTTTTTTTTCAAGTTGCCAGGGCATTGACAGCTTTTTAGATAATTATATTTCATTTATTTATTATTCTCTTATTTGGATTACATTGAATTAAAAAATAATGCTGCCTAACACCTTTCTAACAAAACGTAACAGTTTCTGGAATATTAACCTGTAATTACTTCAGATCATTCAAAAAGAACAAATTTGCCAATCTGACTGCATCAACATTTTGCGTTTTTCACTAAGAATAATAAACTAGCTAAGATACAAGTCTTGAATCTCTCTCCTACCCAGAACTACTTGGCCCTCTGTTACAGTAGTGTATCAGATTAAAATAGGCTTAGCAGGCTTATTGCGGCTCCTTCCAAGCCACTGACACAAATGAAAATAACTTCAAGCAAGCCATATAAATTAAAGGACTTTATTCCTATTAAAAGTAAACGTAATAACCTTTCCCTATATTTAGGCTTTGAGTGAAAAGTCAGAAAAGCTGGGATATTAGAATTGAAGAGCTGAAATCCTGACACCACAAAAAATCCAAAGGAACTACCCAGGGATTCTGAACATGTTGAGTGAAGTCCATGTTACATCAATAGGCTACATCAATGCACAAGGTCATATATTTGCTAAGTACGGCTTTCAAAAACTTTCTACTGCACTAATTAGCAGTAATATTCACTATAAAGCATAAATAATTATAATGGAGTCAGGAAGAACACTCTTTCAAGCACTACGATGAGAACATAACTTTTTATCCAGATAAAATTCTATTTCAGCATATAATATAATCAGCAACATATGCAGGTTCTATACACAGCTAGTGTGTGCAGCTACTAACAGCTTATAGGTGAAGTACTCCTATAAGGAGTTCCAAAAACTTATTCTTTTAAACTTTATTCATAGGCTACAGCGTATGTCTGCTTGATTCTTCCTTATTCCAAAGCAAAACATGTTATTTACACTTCTATAATTGCAGCAACTGCCAAAAAGCAAAGCATATCATTCCAGTTCTGAGTAACAGAACAGAATGCTTTTTACTAGAATATGACCCAAGGCACTGAATTATTTCTCATCTTTGACCGTGATCAAATACTACTATTACCTGGGCAGCCTTACGCTGTTTCCCACATCTGTCTGGAAGTGATCTGGAGCAACATGTTCTCCTTACAGAGGCACTCTCTCAGACAATATTCAATACACACATCTGATATAGGCTGCAAGATAAATATACCTCATCTCCTTTACATTTTGCACTACAAACTTGTGAAAATAGAATCATAAACTGATAGAAAAAAAGAATCTCTGTACTGCAATACTTTTGCACCAAAGTAGAATCTGCTGACTTTTATGAAGCAATGCCCTTTTGATACTACTATGGGAACATATTCTGAGCCAATTCTCACCTGTAATTGAAGTATGCTTTTATAGATGAGGCACTGAGATTTGCATAAGGCTCCTTAATCCAGGTCTCTAGCTGGTACACATTTTGTAAATTGCACTAAAATCACAAGGACTGTCCTAGTTCAAACTGTCCTAGAGCCAAACTTCCTTACATTAAAAGTTGTAAAGATATTGTTATGATTGTTGGGCTTGTATTTATTGATTTAAAACAATAAATTTTAAAAATAAGGAGTATGTTTTAATGCTTATGTATGATTATTAATGTATTTTCTGACATTTCATTCTCTACACTGTTTCTTCGTAGATTTGATAACGAACTGAGGCAAGACATCTCTCAAATTCCATCTCCAAATAACAGTGTTACTGACTCTCTGCCTAACACATTACGAGGTTTTATTCATCCTGCTAGGACTACTGCACAGGAAGAACTACTCAAAGTATTCTTTCTTCTTTTTTTTTTTTCCCAACAGTGGGAGACATGCCAGCTGGGACATTTTAAGTCTCTTTCATTAAAAAAAGGTTAAGGTCAAAATAAGTATGATAAACATGGTAGTTCATCTTCTCAAAACTCAAGATGAAAGACTAAACAGAAGAGAATATTTTAACCTCACTAACTGTAATTTTTTTTTCTTATAGCATAATTAGAAGCAAAAATTACTTGAGAAAAAAACATTTTTACTATAACTTTTTGTCTTTAAATGTACTCAGAAGTTAATTTAACAACTGTATATGTCTTAAGTATACTCTGTGTTTTCAATTATCTAAGTGACTGACACTTTCAAGTTTTATGAAGGATTATGAAGAGTAACACACAAAGAGAAAAGAAATACATTTTCCCACTGTAAAAGAAAAATAAAAAAAAAACTTTAAAAGAGAACTCACATTGTGTTTTGGTTAAATGAGTTGTCCTTTGTCTAAAAATTTCTAAATGCTATGTCTCAGAGTTCCTTGTCTGGAGGAATATATTGAAATATAGTAAATGTCTACACTTTGGTTTCTTATACTAAAATACTTTGCTACAAGAACACTGAAATATGTTTTCACTCACTTTCTTAAAGAAAAAAACAGCCCAAAGGTTATCAGGCAAATGGGGACAATAGATTAACTTCCAAGGAACTATATTCTGTTTCTTGTAAAAGAAAAGTAAATTTATAGCACATCAAGTTTTTATTCCCAAGTGAATATAATAACTGGAATGCAAAAGTCTAAAACTGGCAACAAGTAGAACTGGTCAAAGCACTTGTAATGAAACTTGAAACTAGGCAAAGAGATTTGAGAGGTTAAAGGGAGATAGTGTGGGAAGCTATCAAGGCAGACCTGCTCTCCCTCAAAACCATAAGAAAAATCTTCAGTACAGTGAAAGCAGCACGGGTTGCATAAATTTGAAGTGACACAGTGTTTTGGACTATGGTGTTATTTAAAGTGGGAGGATAGTTTGAGGGGATGGCAGGGACCCACGGAGCACTACATGGGAGCAGCTTTCTGCCCAGCCTTATGGATTAAAGTGAAAGGAGAAACATCAAATAAATTAAATTAACTTTATCTCAAGGACTGGTGGACCACGGAAAGAAAAGGAGAACAAAAGGCTCAACTAGCTATTTCCCAAAACTACGCTGCCACAAAACCCTTCTGTTAACTCAAGAAAAAACTTTGCTATTTTTTAGTATTCCTTTAAATCATTAAAAAATTGAAATCATGGAAGTTTTAATAGATCCAGTAATTATTCTTAATGGATGACATGTCATGTAACACCAGCAAGTAAAACGCCCACAAACAGCTCACATACAATTTATTAAAGGAAGAGGGGAAGGTTTCTAGTTAGTACACTTATAGAGAGAAGGCAGCTCAAAATGGTGCCAAGTGTCAACAACTAATAGCATAACTCTGTTCTGATTTACATACCATATACACTGGGATGACTGGCACTGTAGAGGGTGTAAAATTAGGTAAGAATTTAGTCTAAAGTGTCCTCTTGGGCTAATTATTGCAATGTGCTCAACACGAGGCAACTCTAGCACTGATGCAAGGGGAAATCTGAGCTAATGCAAAGGGCAGCAATCCATTTATTAAGTCGTATATTTTAGACAGAGATCTTAACACCAACACTCCATGACCTGCGCTGGCTGTCTGCCAACTTCTGGGTGAAACTGAAAGTGTTAGTTTTCATCTACAAACTCTTAAATGGCTTGGCACCTGCCTACTTGAAAGACTGTTACCCTTCCTGTGTGCTGGGCAGCGTATAGTGTGCATGCCTGTAGGAAGGGGGTGAGGAAGAGGAACAGGGATGAGGGAAGAAGAGAAAGCATTAAGAAGTGTTCTCTTACTTGTGCAAAACACTGCAGTGCTTGATGTGAAACAGTCTATGAGGTTATGCTATAAGGACCATCATTTTATTTGAGTGCCTGAAGAGGGTATGGTTGCCTATTCATGACTATTTGATGAACATACTAACTGTACTGGCAAAAATTCAGTCTTTGGCTTCATGAATGGTGAAGTTATTCTGAGGTTTTCTTTATTCCTTGGCTTCACTTATGGAGTCTCCTTAAAGCATGATAAAAAAAACCACCTGGATTGGTATATGCTTTTATTAAAGTCACCACTACCCTGCTAAAATAATGAAAATAAAATAATAAAAAGGCATTATATTTTCACATAATGCCCTAAACCTATAGAAAAAGGCAAATGGATATTATTTAAAAATCCATATTCTTATCAGTGCTTAAAGTGCACCTTATTCCCAGTCAATTAAAGTCTCTGCATTGAATGGTGCTACTCTGAATTTACCGCTATGTTTTAAGGTTGAAGCACTGCACTTAATGGAAAAACAGACATTAAGATATAAAAATAAATTTCCAGAGAAATGTCATGTCACCAACAGCAATAAAAAAGATTTAAAGATTTTGTAACTGAATGTTTGGAATGGTCAATGAATAGAACATTGATTTTATGACTGTTTAAAAGACACTTTCACCACATATCACATAATGCTTTTGTACACTTGGCAACCTGCTCTTACTTTAGCTTATAAGCAGTTAAAAGGTACTGAATCAGGATAAGGAAAAGTAGCCATAAAATTCAGTTGTTATTCAATATATTATTGCACTATTTTCACATATACCCTTGAGGAAATGAGAGCAGAAACATGTTGCACAGAGTAATACACAATTCAGCTATGAGACTACTGTATTCGAGCAGTAGATAAAGTCTGGGAGATGTCCCATAGGATATCCCTATTAAATACTCATCTGTGATTTAATCTAGTCAGCCACAGGGTGTCAACACTGGTCCACACAGAGGCAGGCCCACTGAATTTGTATTTGCCAGTTTAAAAATAAATCTTAAATAAAACAATCTAGAAATAACAGTTTGAACAATTTGACACATACAATAAACATATGGAATGACTTACAAGGCAAGGAGTCTGAAACACAGAGCAAAAGTGAGTTCAGGAGACACCCAGTCTTGCCAGTTAACCAAGCAGTAAAATCCAATCAAATTCTTTTTGCTTAGAGCCAATGGGACTGGGTCCATCACTCAGACAAACATGGTATAGACAACAGGGAAAAAGCATCAGGCGTTTTCTTCATCCTGTTATACTGCTGTTCTCCAAATTCTATCCCCAAAGACAGCATGAACCCAACTTAATTTTTCAAAGGTGTTTATGCTATGCAAAATCACCCAAAATAAAAGTTCCATCTTACTGCTTTCATGCATGTAAGATGGCAGTCCTGTGTTTATCCTTACCAATTATTGAGAAAAATATCTACATTTAGCTGAATTCGCTAAAAATAGCTGGTTTGCTCCAAGCTTGCTAACTCTTTAGGTTTGATTTATATTGAGTACTTTCTTCCAAATCTATTGATTCTGTGATATGAGTTAAACATGTATAATGCAGCAACAAAGTATGCGTATGCATCATCTATTTTAAATAGATTTTAATAAAGCAAAAAAACACTAGATTAAATGCAATCTCTATTACAAAACTAGAATAATGCCACTTCAAATGAGCATTTTCAAATCAGTAATTCTAACAGAAAGAAATTAAACATCACAGAATTCCCATTATTTCTTTAGTCATTTTGTGATTCTATTGATTCAGAAACTGTTTGGTATCAGCTACAAATGTAGTACCATATTTATTCTGACATTATTTTAAATAAGTGGGAATTTCAGAACAATAACCAAAACATTTTCCTTTCTCCGCAAGTGTTCAGAGAAAGATGAAGCAAAGCAGAGTCCTGAAAATATTCTCTACGTACCCAGCTCTTCCTCAGTTGATCTCAAAGTATTTTACATAGAAGAGGAAAAATAGAAATAAAATACGAAACTGATTTTTCTAAAATCATTCAAAAAATAGCAAAGACCAGATCAGGAACAACATTCAAGTTTTATGTTTCCCAGAGTACAGCTTTATTCATTAGCCCCACTGTCTTAAGCTTGGACGTGTATTGTTATGTAATATAACAAGTTCTGGTATTCTACTGCAAGCCATCCCTACATACAGATCCTACTGAAGTTTACTGTACAGAAAGGACTGCTACAGAGAAGAACTGCAGCTAAGAAAAGCTGGATTTTAGCTCCCAAAACCCAGTTATACAAACAGTCCCATCATTGGTACCACTTCGAAAGCTGTAATTTTTTTCTTTACCTCAGATGCATTCATTAAAAGCTAGTTAAAAAAAAAAAAGTAAACTGATAAACAGCTACTTCAATACCAGAAGACTAACATCAATATACATGAAGCATGTTGGAGATACCAGAAATTAAAATAATGTTTGTACATTATCAAGAATAACTTGCATATTGTGTACTGGAGTCACAGAACATTAGAAAGAAGAGATCCATCTAAAACCAGAGAATTATAAAAATTATAAAACACTGCTGTTTCAGTAAAGTAAAAAAGTAAAAACAGTAATAATAATCATGCTATGCTATGCACTAATCAAGCATTTAACGGTCTACATAGACTAGGGAAAATAATTAAAATCAAGTGAAAAATTGCAAATACTTGGATTTCATTCATGATTCTGAATGATCCTGTTTTAACAGTTCAGATCTCTCCACCAGAATCCATGACTGCACGTGCCATATACAGCACTTCAGAAAAGTCAATAGTTTTGGACTGTAATGACAAAAACCTGCATTCACCATTAGTGATTATGCTCCAAGCCTACAGAATCCCTCTAACAGTACTTTCCTTGACTAATAGGGTCAAGTCCTGAAAGCCACAGAGTGGTCTGCTCCTATTCACTAAAGGATTTAAACATATGCTTTCTCATAAGCAAATCAGATTTGGGCTCAGTACAACTAGCCACTTGCTTACAGCTGAGTATGTGCTTAAGTGCTTTGCTGGTCAGGTACAGTGAGATTCTTACTTGTAAGATCCTCCCTTAAATCCCCATCTATTTGCGTTTGTGGGATTTGGTAAAACGTCACAAGTATTCTGTAACATTTTTTGTGTTTCTCAGAATCTTATTTAATCTGCAGATAAGGGCAACTATCTATCTTTTTAGCATTCTGATATCTCTATTCTGTTCCTTGACTAACAAGTATGTTACCTGTTCGTCTTCTACTTCATTAATACAAAACAAGTATTTCAAAGTTTTGAAGAGGTTGGTAGATCATTGAAAAGGACAGATTTATGTCTGAATCCACCTGATGCTGTAGGCAATATTTTTTCACACCAGAAAAACAATAATTATAAACATTCAAAGGAAGGAAGAAAGGACAGACAGAAGAAAAAAATAAAATTACCTAGACTTTTAAAATGACAGAAAAGATGAGTGGAAGAACAGTAAAAAACATGAGACAAATTTCACGTATGAAAGAGTAGCATATGGGACATCAGGATAAATATAATATATTCAGAATAATATAATTATAATATCTCTAGGGCATTATGAGAAATCTAGCCTTCCTGAATATTGCTTTTAGCATGAAAACACAGTCCCTATGATGGGGTGCCTTCAAAGAAACTTACGAGACTTGTAAACAGAACAGACCTGAAAAATGGAGTGATGTAACATGTTAAGTAAAGGATACTTTAGAAAATCAAATCACTTGTAATCCTTTATACTTCCAGTGGAAAACCTCAACATCATCAGGCACACACGGCACTTCTGCCTTTTCCAAAGTGAATGTTAATTCAGACCACAGAAGAACGCATCCATCAGAGCCACTCAGCTGTGCTATCTGCAGGAGACTGCCCACCACCAGCTTCAAAAATGTAGGGAAGCTAACTGAAGTATGGTTCCAAACTGAAGTCATGGTAGTAATAATTTGCAATAAGTGATAAACACACATATTTGACACTGATGATGTCCGACTGCTCTAAAAATCAATACGCCTAACACAAACCAATTTTATATTAAAAATAAATAGTAACTTTTGATGTTGGGGCCAAAAGTTGAGTTCAAGGAGTTCAGGATTTATCGCTACCTTAGATGTACTATACTGCACTAGTCCTCACCTGGGCTTCACTTTATGTCTTACTTTAAAGCGCAACATAAATCTATAAACCGAGCAAATTTAGAAACTTCTTCAGGTTAAAGTAATTCATTTCATCTTGATAGTTTTTAAGTCTAGCAAACCTTTACACTGACCAATAATTTTGGATTGGAATGACATGGCAGATTATTTGAAAGTGTCATCTTTCTATTTTGCTTAAGCAACTGCATTTTATGCAAAAACCTTCCTGCGAGGATCCAGTCTGTATGTCAGACATCATTATTTTTCTGCAGAGAGAATTTATAGAGAAGCAGTGAATCAATTTTAAGATCTTCTGCTAACAGACAGTGCTCTGCTTGACCTTGCTCTTTGCTCTATCATGTTTACATTTTCTACTACAGTATGTCTCTAATCCCCAAAGTGTCCCTAAGGGAACTTTACTGTTTCTTAAGTCACGCTTGACTGCTGAACTTTGCAGAACGCAGCCAAACAACAAAAAAAAGTATGTGAACTAACCAAAAACTTGTTTTCTATCTTAAGTTTCTCCCAATTGAATATTAGGGGTGTGGGGGAGTGTTCCTTAATTTAAAAGATCTACAATTATGATAGTCATTCATTCTGTATTTTCCGCCCATGAAAAACTTTGCTTTCAAAAAATTCATTGTCTCATTATTATTAACTTATAAATTACTCACTACTATGTTAAGTAGTAAAGAATTGTAGCATAAAATTAAGAAATCATTTTCATTCACAGAAGTAACATCCAATATTCATATACAGCTCACAGCTTTCAGAATTTAGATTTAACTAGCCAGCTAAGTACTTAAAATTTCAATAAATTCCTTCAAGCTATCTACAAAATAGACTACTCTCCACTAACATCCATCGTATACATGTATCATGAAATGATCCCATGCAAAGTAACGCTTAATGCAGTTTCATTATTAATCTCTTACTATACCTCAAGAAAATCTTGTACTGATACCACAGAAGATTAAAAAAATACATATAAATATATCTCTCTCTCCATGTTGCAATCATAAAAATACTTCCACAGAGGACGTATCATATCTGTCATCTGGGATACTGCTGCATAAATTAATGACATTTGGAGAATTTGAAATTGCATAAAAAGTTACGGTTTTATATTTCTCTATGTTCTTATATCCTTGCCTATGTATGTGAAAGAAATCTAGGCTATTAAGGAAACAATTATTGTCAACAGGCAATGCATTAAGCACATTTGAAGGTAGACGATGAAAACAGGAAGATAACTCACCACCTCTTACAGTGCAGACATGGTATGCTAGAGTTGAGGTAATTAATCTTTGTTAACTGCAAGCAGGGCAGGGCTTTCATAGAAAGCTGAACTGTTAACATGCACATAAAAGAGAGCTGTTATGTGCCTGTGGACACAATGACTGAAAATTGTCATACTTCTTTGATCTCCCTACCTGCTCTCAGCTGCCTTATAAATTTCTCCAGAACAGTTTCACATTCTCATGACTAGCACCAACTAGTCTAGTACTAACATATTCAGTACTAGCTGTCTAGTGCAGCTAGAACACCAAGCACGAGACAATTATGTGCCTTTTGCCTCTGTCCTACGTTCCACAAATTACTTTGGAAAAATTACTTAAAGGAAAATTAGGAAAAGGGTATTTAAGAGTTTAAAGATACAGTTAAAAACTCAATGGACTCTCTGAAGAAAACACGCTGGTAAGTAATAGCCAATCTATGGCAAATAGAATATATTGCTAATAGCATCTCAATTGTTCACCAGCTTGGGTGCTGGAAACTCACATGCTTTCAACACAGTGATACACCTTGTCTTCAGATTTTCTACCAAACATTCCTGAGAGTTTTGAGTAATGAAGACAGTTCTGCTTCAGAGGAAAGAAAAGAAGGTTACCTAGATCCATTAATCTCCCTGTTATACCTAGTGATAAATCTCATATAGGAACTTGCTCATAACAGGTGACCCAGGGTATAAATCATAAAATCATGTTATCATGATACTTAAATGTAAAAGTAATTGGCTATATATGTATATAAACTAGAGATGCTATGCAACTTAAAATAATATATTGTTTTAGCTAAAGAAATACACCTTTATTCCTTCTCCTAAGTCGAAAATACCCTGAGTAAAAACTTTCAGAAGGAGACTGAGTAAACTTAAGAACTTGGATAGCAATCTTTTTCATGCTTTTATCTAGTACTATGATTAAGTGACCTGAAGCTTTCACTTGGTAGTCATTATCTTTCCATTAGACAGCAAGACCAGAAATACTAGACATTAATACAATATATTATGCAACTACAAAAAATTAATCCCACTTAAAGAACTTAGGAAATTTGGCTTTCACAAACCCCTATACAGTAGGGCTGACTGCGACTTAAGGCATTCAGATTTCAAGGGATGCAAAAATATCCAAGGTGACAGTTCTTCACTGTTTAGAGCTCTAGCTTAGACATTTTATTTTTTACAACATCTGGCACCCACAGAATGAACAATGGCATGTTATGGTTACTTTTGTCAAAAGGCACGTAAAACCAGCATGTATATATATACATAGATACACATTTGGCTATATTCTGATACAAGAGAAGGTGATGGGTTTGGGAGTTACAGTTGAGGAATGGGTGTTTTTATAAGGGATAAATTAATCCCTAGTGCTATTCTACTGATCTACCAGAAAAAAAAAAAAAAAAACAAACAGGGATTAATCTGGCCCGGGATACCAACTGTAATAGTAAAATTATTTTGTGGCTGCTTTTCTAGGTGAATTTATTATCCCTTACTGTGCAGACCTATACCATCAATAAATAATGCCTCTGTTCACCTAGCAAAAGGCCTTTCTTCTTAAAAAACTGTATACGCAAAGTCGGCATTCTAGCACTTTCAACGTTTATAACACCATCTTCAACAGAGAATTCAAAGCTTCCTCTACTAGTATCACAAAATAACACTGAATTTTGGTTTTCTTCTAAGAATCATATTAAGCCTCATTTGATGTATTAATAACGATCTTTACATCTCTCATTTGGAAACACTCATAAGCTTTGACTCTGCCAGTGACTACATATGTACTTGACAAAAGTCAGCAGAATTATTTGCATTCTTAAAATTAAGCAATACTTAAACATTGGCAGGAGTGGACCATAGTTTAGTTTGAATTGAAAATTAAAAATAAATACTATTTACTCACGAATATTTCTTAAGCAAAGTGTAAAATTAAGTCCTAGGAAAATTTGCAATAATATAAAAATAAAATGGGGAAAAAAGAGTTGGTTTGGATCAACAGAAATTATAACAAAGAAACAAATGAGAGAATGTATTTAAATAACTTTGTATCTTCCATCTTTGAACTCCAAAATATGACAGCATTATCATGATAACAAAGTAATTCAAAGACCACATAAACTAACTATAATTTTTCCATATTTATCATATAATTTTATTATATTTAATATTCCTGATGTGTTTCATGGTACCACATAGAAAAATCTGAATTTCATCTTTCAGTCCCATTTCAATAAAAATACCAATTTGCAATTCAGGAGCCCAAACAGGAAAACCAATACATATATATATATGTATATATATCAAAGTACCTTCCAAAGGTGTACATGATTCAATAAATTCAAGTAAATGAAGTCCTATGATTGTTACATGTGTTGAAAGAGGCAAAGCATTCTGTTAATGCATGTATGCCAACAGGATATGAAGTGCCGTGGACATAACCCATTTTTTCTGAAACTATGACAGGGTAATTAATTCATATTACACCAATTATTGACACCTTAAGGCTTCATAAACATATGTACCAGTTTATTGGCAACAAAGTTTGCTGATAAAAATCTTTCCTTTCCTGTGCCTTATATCCATACAGGACTTCTGGGTTGGTGCAAAATCCAGCCAGCCCTGACATGCTCCCTTGGAAGGTTCTTTCTTTTGAGACCTGGAAGCTTCTTCCCACCCTGCTCAGCAGTCTCTCTGCTTAAACTGATAAACTACTGCTTCCTGCTGTCTCTTTGGTCCTCACCAGAGATTCCTTCAAGCTTTTTCCTCCATCCATGCTTAGCTGTTCCTCATGGAAAAAACTATCTCCTCTCACCTAGAAAACAACTCCGTACAACCCTGTCATTTCATTTTTAGAGGAATGCAATACAAAGGCAGAATCAAATAAACCGAAGACACATCAGTGCTGCACCTTTCAGATGAGGCAAATCCACCGAATGTCTGCAATAGTCCATTCTGTTTTGCAGTGTTTGTTTGACAACGTATTTCCTTTGAAAAGCTAATCTGCTGTTTATCCATGGGACTGTTTTTTATCCTCACTGAAGAGGCTTCCCATGTCATCTTTGAACAGTCCTTATTTATAGTTATTCAAAATATGATCTGTTTTTATGGAAATATATATGCAAATATATAATCTAGAACATTATTTAAACATATGCAAGTAATTCTATTTAAATATGGTTTCACAGAAAAGACAACAATAAGAAATACTTCACAAGTAGAATTCAAAAAGAGAAACTCTAGCATATCCAAAGTATTTCATAACTTCTAAGCAGTATTGAAAATGTATTCATTTTGTATATGAAAAGCAAGCTATGACACAATATTGGGCAAAATCCTGAAATCATAAAAGCCATGGTTTTAATTTCAGGGGAGGAAGAGTTTCTATTTTCAACAATCTGATTTACTTTGATCACAGGTATTTTTTTTCCTCGTGATCAAAAAATGAGAGTGGACATAACCTTTTTTTTTTTTTACCCCAAATATTGCAATAATGAATTTGTACTAGGAGGTCATCATTTTATCAAAATTTCTCAAGGGAGGATATTATTTTCACGGCAGTTTGTCAAGCTTTCCTTTTCAGTCATTAATATATAATAATTTTTAAAAGGATATATTATCTAGCTCCTGAGCAACGAATAATCATATTACATTGCCTGGAACATCACCCTCAGCTTGATCCTGAAATCACTGCATAGGAAGATAAATGATATTTCCACTGCAAAGTCTCCACAAATAGTTCCGTGTTTTAATAGCTTGTTCTCCAGATACTTTTTCCTTAGCTTTTCAAAAACTACAATGTCAGACAATATGATAAACATAGTAATACAAAGGTGAAATTAACATTGTAAACCAAGATCCATAGGTTATGCAGTTGAAAAATTAGGCAAAGGCAAGAATGGTAGTGAAGTCTATCTTGCTTCACATGATGTTTGCTGGCTCAAAGGGCTTGTATGCAGCCGTGACCTAACACAAATTAAGTAACTCCAAAGTAGGGGGACTGTGGCTACATCAGCACAGTGCTGCATCCCAGCTAACAAGACCTGACAAGGTTAATTGTTTCAGATAGTGATATATTGCTGCAGTTAAACTTTTCCTAGAATTCAAACTTGCATTGCTCTATAGAACAGGAACATCATCCTCAGTTAATGAGTGTTTCTGACACTGCACTCCTGCTAACCTTTCTAATGATCTTCCGTTAAAACTGAGCTAGCATTTGTAAAAATCACTCACGTCCATCGTCTACACCAGTATGCACGTACCAAAAACACACTGGAGAAGGTCGGTCTGAATTATTCATTATCATGCCATCCATCTTAATAGAAAAAAACCCCAATCTACAGAACCAATTACACATAACATTTTCTAGTTGCTAACATGGATGCTTCTACCCCATAGCACAAGGCCCATTCTGTATAGAATGAAATTTATTGCATGGAATAAAATATTTTATGACATTCACTTTAGAGCATTCACTTGACCTTCTATCAATTGTCCCAAAATATATTGCACTGTTTTTGCATTCTGTCTTTTGATGCCCATGCACTTTATAGGATGGAACCAGGTTGACAAACATGCCTCCAGTCAGATCTCCCACAACTCTACACTCACACACAGCACCCTACTTTCAGGGTTGCTCATCCGTAGTGTAGGACATGAAAGTAGCCAGATTTTCACATAAACCACTCAAAGCGTATCCATACTAACTCTTTAAAATAAAATCTCACGTGTGCTTTTGCTAGCACACTGTGCTTGTGGCACACCATATCAGAAAGGCAGGACCAAATTAAGACAACACAGGATTCCAAATTTTCTCTATGAACTCCACTGAACTGAAAGTTGTCTTTGGATAGATTACTTCCTTGGTTTGGGTTTGTTTCTGGGATTTTCCTTCTTTTGTTTATTCCTCTATCATCTTTGAAAAACCTGCGAGGATTGCTCTGTCACCTCACTTAAAACTTTAATAAATGTAGAAGATTACACCTCCTCCACTAAAAGTCCAGATTTTTATTTAATCTTCTTATATATATCTCCAAGAAAGCAATGATTTGCTTCAGCAGTGCACTGAAACAGGAGAGGTCCATAACAATATCAGTTTGCCCTTACCTTCCTTTATAAACCAAAAAGTAAAAGGCAGGCGAATATGGAAAGCTAAAAGAAACACAGAATGTAGAATTCAAAAAGAATTTATAGACACAGTAGGTTAGTTTAGCTTTAATCTTTCTCTATTTAACAGCAAAGATCAAACTGCTGAAAACCTTTTTCTTTGTAAATTATAAATATTCTTACAATCTCTTATAGAAATTAAGTGCCATTTAAACTCGTATCTAAACTTAAGAACACTTCACATGCTGCACAGACTTGTTCACTATCTCATTTTTAATACTAGAAACACAAATGGAGGTGTAGCATAGGATGCCAATCAGTAGTACACTTTGCAAAATTATTTTTTGCACTGAACACAATAACCACTTGTCAACAGGATATGGTGATCTATTTTTTTTTAATGTTTTGGACTTTCCAAGTAAAATATAATAAAAGCATAATGAGATAATTCCTTCAGTTTGTGCTTCTTACCATTTATTAAGGTTTCTAGACCAGTTAAGGAGTGTCAAGACACCACAAAAAAACAGGGATGTGTTATTTTTTATGTTACAACCACTATTATTAGTACTTATAGTGCTGCACTTTCTCTCAAGACCCTCACCCACGATTGTGTATCTTATGTATCCATGCACATGGAAGACATAAAATATATGTCAAACAAAATAAAGCAAGTTATTAAGTCAAAATAGACCCTAAATCTTAGTGGAAGTCAACAGATAAACATACTATAGGTCTAGAATAGCCTGAATACACAATGCATAATTCAGAGCTGAGCTAAGTTTATAACTTATTGCAATATTTCTTACTCAGAGAGAGGTCTGGTATATTAAAGCATTGTTCAGTCACTAATTCAGCAAAACTCATGAGAAACTTCTTTCTTACTTATTCCTTTTTTTTTTTTTTTCAAACCAGTACAATGATATCTCTCCCATGATAGGCATGCCTGAGAAGAAAAAAATCTGGTCTGAATCTATCTATAATTAAACACAGAAATTTATTGCTAAATTATTTGTACTCAGTGCTCTCACTGCCACATTCATAAACATACTGCCTTATGTAATTCCAATGCAATTGTTAGCAAAGACTTTTTTACCTTATCATTGGCTCTCCCATGCATCCATCCTTCTGGACATTGCCATATAAATTCTGCTTTCCAATAGTGTAGAATGTTTAAAATATTTTGTAAAATAGTTGAGAACACAATGTGAAGTTAAAAGCATAATAGATTTATGGAAGCATTTATC
>VXAK01008029.1:10595-35067 GCA_013399435.1 Arenaria interpres
GGAAAAAAAGGAAAAAAGAAGAAACAGATATATATTTTGGATTTCTTAGTCAAGCACATTTTATTTGCTAGTTATTGAGAAAGAAATGTGTAGTTTCACAGTTGCTGTCACAGTTCCCTTTTTAAAGCACAACTATATTTAAGCAGCACTGACTTTTCTTTTGAAAGAAAACATTTTGTGCGACTAGTTTGTTTATTATATATTCTCAGGATGACTTAGGTGAGCACCCTACATTTGCCTAGCACAGGTTGCATCACTGTAACTTGCCTTCCCTATTACGCTGGTATAATCTTATTAGTACAAATGCAGTTTTAGTAAGATGATTGTAAGATTATTACAGCAAAATGAAGGGACACATAAAAACTAAGGTGGTGCAGGCCCACATTAAAAGAATGGAAATTA
Organism: Arenaria interpres; assembly: GCA_013399435.1. Classification (NCBI taxonomy): domain Eukaryota; kingdom Metazoa; phylum Chordata; class Aves; order Charadriiformes; family Scolopacidae; genus Arenaria; species Arenaria interpres. The sequence continues at coordinate 10,998 of VXAK01008029.1, forward strand.
CTGCCCAGCAACAGAAAACACAGCAAGTCCGCTCAGCTCTCCTGTGGGTTAGCTAATTTCTCTGTATAAAGGCTTTCTGGTCGTTCCATGCGAACACTGCACTTCAAGCTCCTTTGATCTGGAGAAGCACGGTGTCAGATGGACCTGCCACAGCCCTCTCCGAACTCACGATCAGCCTCTTTCGTGCCACAGACCAGAGGGTACCTCTTTATCACAGCAGCATCTTTCTGAGAGCCAATTATCCCATCGCTACCCGATACAGAATCCTCCTATGCAGAAAGAGTCGTACCTGCCACTGGGAAACGGGGGGAAAGCCACGGACTTCAACTTCTTGTCTTCTGCGGCCGTTAAGCAGTTCTTTATAGTCTCTTCAAGCTGCTCTTCACACTTGTCTGAGCCCCACTGCGGGATGTGACAGTGGATGACAAACTTTGCTGCTAGGCCGCTAGACTGAGTAAGTGCAGCTAATAAAAGAAAAGATAACATTTAGTTTTGAATAGAAACCACCCACCCTGAAAAGACCTCTCACTCCAAAATACTTCCTTAATTACATTACCCCTCCAAAGAAATACATTAGGGATTAAAATATACCACAACGGCTCACTTGCAATCATAATCTGACTGTCCCTTTATTACTTTTGTGATCAGTTATTATTTCTTTAGAGACCAAAGAACCCATGGCTCATTTGGTTAACACGGTAATATTTGAGAGCTTTCTCATTCAGCCTGGCCTGCGGATTTGTTTCATGCAAAGTATCAAAACTCTGCACCGAACGCAGTATCGTTAATCCCCCAACAGGCATTTCTGCAGCGCTGTCACAGCCGTATCGGAATGCTTTGCCAGGGTATCCTGCATCAGCATTACAGCTCCAGAGCGTTAGGCAGCAACATTTAGACCCACTCCACAGCTGAGTAATTCCAGACAATGCCATGAAAATCAAAGCTGTTTGTTGAAAGTTTCTACCGGTTATGTCCAATTAGGAATCTGAGATTAATTTTTCAGAAAGCGCAGGATTTTTCTCCAGGACCTGCAGAGTTTGCTTTTGTTGCAATTGTGACCGTTAGCACTTCTGAACCTACGGCTCGGGAATCTGGGGTTAAACACCCTGAAATTAGCTGCGCAATTAACGCCCAAGGATGAAAAACTTGGGATTTATTGGCTTGTCCACCACCACAGAGGAATTCTGTTGAAGACACGGGGGAATTCCGTCTAATGCTTCACTACGCCACTCAGATTTCATCCAGAAGAGAAACGTCAGGCCTTTAACCACAGGGAGCAAATTTACTGAAAACAACTCAGGTATCCTGTGAGCAGCGCTTGAATTCAAGCCCATTAGGCTGGAGCTGAAGTGTCCGCAGGAGACCTCCAGTGATTAAACAAGCATTTATTATCACTCACCCCAAAACCAGTCTAAGGGGCGATTTCAAACGCAACACAACACAGTGCTTGAGAGCATACATTTTTCTATTAAACGAAGATTGTCTTCATTCCTGGGACTGTCTTAACAGCATAAAACGAGTCTATTTTTCAGTTAGGTAGTGATGTTGACAGAGAGAAGTAGTTGACTTTGATGTTATGGCATATATTTTTGATTCAATGCAAAAAATGAAGCCAAGTATCTCGTACAAAATTTCCCCTGTCATTTATGATCATAAAACTAGGCTATTCATTTAGGAAATTTTAAAAACTAGACTATTTAAATCATTTAGTTTCTTGCGCATTGTGATACTAAGCCAAATAAGGGACCGAATATATAAGATATATTATAACTTCTCTCCATCTGCCCTCCAGCCACCTTCAACTCCTATGAATTGGTTTAATTTGTTGACAAAGAAAGACATCATCTCAAAGCCCAAACTACTCGCTGCTAGAGATGTGTTAAACATACGAAGCGAGCTCTTCTGCAATTTGTATTTCTAGAATGTAGGTGTAGTGCCTGGGAGAAGAGCAGCAATTGCTCTTCCGAAAAGCATGTCAGTTCTAAAGACGGTATCGTATCTTTATTTGTGTTCAAAGTAAGGTAAGCGTTTGTATTATACTGTTCATCAAATATGCATAAAGCAGGATAATTTATAAGCTATCACTGCTCTTACACCCCTTATGTTAGACTGAGAGCTGTTTCTGATCTTTGCTAAGGAACGTCGTACAAAAATAGGACAGGAAAGATGGCACAAAGGTGATGGCACAAGTTTCCCTTAATTTTTGGACTCTCACAGACATAAATTGCCAAAGGTAAATTAGTCAGCCTGCTGTAACTGATGGTGCTCAAAGACTGGATGTGCACAGCACAAGGGTACCCTATTCTTCTTCCTTTTTTTCTTTTCCCTAAGCAGGCTGTTCACATCAGGAACAGCTTCAAAGAATAAACAGAAACTTTTACATCACATAAGAAAAGGCACATATATAATCAAGAACAGATCAGAACATCCAGAGAAAAGAACGTATGAAATGAGCTGTTTCCAAGAGACAGCGTCGTACGCTTTTTACCTTCAGCAACTTCCAAAGGTCCTTGAGATTTGCGAAGCTCTTTCACCGTTTCTAAAAACTCTTTCCCTCCAGCCTTTTCCAATGCCTTGCCTGCAAGGACACAGAGCAAAAAGCCTTGGCTTCAAAGTATTAGCATGTAAAAACAACTCTAGGTTATCAAAAAGAAGACTGTACACACATCATCTGTTTTCCTCTGTCATCAGCAGCTGAAGTTTATGTTTGCCACTATCTAGCCACAGATCAAGTTTACTTCTTATTGGTTTTGAAAACCCCTGTGTGGTTATCAACGGAAATTATTATAATTATCTGTAAGAATGCTATCTTACTCTGGCTTATGGCTAAAATAGTGAAGAGTGGGATTTTCAGGACTCCGATTTTCAGCCTCCAAAATCAACTGAACATACAAACCCTACTACTTTCTGAAATAGACACAGCTGGGATGCCAGTGACGGTCTTGACTATACAAAAAACAACGATCCAAAAGCCTCTGCTAGATTCTGTGCCCCCTATGCGACTGACTGCATATCTTGTTTAGCTCCCTCTTGCTTCAGTTTCCCTATTTGTACACCAGCAGCAATAATATTTCCTTATTTCACATGAGCAGTATAAGGCTTTGTACACGAGTATTTCTGAGGTATGTAAAATTCGACAACGAGAAGCATAACTACAAGTGTTACTAACACATAATTTTTGTCAGGGAATTTTCAGAGGCGAATGTAAAAATAATGCAATAAAGACCACGATAATGATTATTAACACCTTTGCTGCTCATGTGCTTCAACAAATTATCTGTGCTTTGATTGTCGTAAGGCATCATTAAAAAAAAAAAAAAAAGATAAATTGGTGATTAGCCTGTTATACCTAGTCAGATCCAGCCTGATTTTCAGAAGTGTTGTAAGTGATATTTTATGGCCTGGGGAAGAGTCAGATGAAACAGGACGGGATCTCAGCAGGCAGCTAGTAGACCAGCTACTGTTCCAAATCTAGATCTGTTTTTTTTCTGCGTGTAGCAGAGCCTCACCTATTTCCTCCTTGAGGTCTATTTCAGCAGTTGTAGGGTGAACAATGCCTTCTACTTTCATGGAGCCAATATGGCTGATGTCACTCTGTGTCAGAGAAAGCTGTAAAATAATAATGAGGGAGTAGAAAAAAAAATAAAATAGTAATCCGAGTGCGAAATCATTTTCATACCAAAAAACTAAAATGAAAGAAGGCTGGATTCAGTCTTCCTGAGATCAATAGTTTTATTGTGTTCAATATGTGTGATTCTGATTTTTAGTCTTTAATTAATTTGCACACCACTCAGATCGTTTTGTGATATGCCAGCACAGGAAGGACATGGACCTGTTGGAATGGGTCCAGCAGAGGGCCACAAAGATGATCAGAGGGCTAGAGCACCTCTGCTTTGAGGACAGGCTGAGAGGGCTGGGGTTGTTCAGCCCGGAGAAGAGAAGGCTCCAGGGAGACCTTATAGCAGCCTTTCAGTATCTGAAGGGGGCTATAGGAGAGCTGGGGAGGGACTCTTTATCAGGGAGTGGAGCGATAGGATGAGGGTAACAGTTTTAAACTGAAAGAGGGGAGATTTAGACTAAATATTAGGAGGAAATTCTTTACCGTGAGGGTGGTGAGACACTGGAACAGGTTGCCCAGAGAAGCTGTGGCTGCCCCATCCCTGGAGGGGTTCAAGGCCAGGCTGGATGGGGCTTGGAGCAACCTGGGCTGGTGGGAGGTGTCCCTGCCCAGGGCAGGGGGGTTGGAACTCGGTGATCTTTGAGGTCCCTTCCAACCCAAACCATTCTATGATTCTATGCCCACAGTTTGGGAGCGTGCTCCGAAGGAAGTTACTGGTAGAAAATTCATGTTCTAGCATCACACTTTGAAGAGAAAATGCTGACTTTGGAAATGCTTTTGTTTAAAGAGAAAAACACTGAAATTAAAAAGCTTTTCTCCTGTAGAAATGCTTGGCCCCAGTAAACTACTGTAGGGGCTGAGAAGAAGGGCTGAACACTATTCTGATCTATAAAGGCTTCACCACCCAAGTAATTAATTGCCCTTTCAGTTCCTGGCATAAATAAAATAAGGAATGCTTTAGCCACCCATGCATCTGGGTATAGGAACTGGCCAAAACATGATGTCTAGAGATGCTCAGAAAAGGCAGCTCCCCAGATTTCACAGCTTCATCACTTTGAGCAACAACAGAGGACAGAAACCCTAAAAATCATTAAAAAGACTTTATAGTTGCTGAACATGTACCCAGCATGTCTCATTTTTTTTCTAAGATACGCTCAGTATTTAAGTCCTAATCAGAACAACAAACACTGCCATTTTAGAGAAGAAAATGAGAAGCTGCACAGATTCTGGAGGAACTTAGGACAGGACTGAACTCTAGTAAAGTAGACTGAAGTTTCATCTAATCAGCCAGATCATAGCTTTTAGCAGTCTTTTGGATCTATTATGTGTCTGGCACTGCTTTGGCAAGAGACAGAATCAAAGTGACTGGACTCTTAAGTGCTGCTTCATACAACAGGGTACACTATCAGTAAGGGGGCTTAGAGAAGCAACTTCAGGAATATCACTTTTTCCACATGACCTTACTATTTGAAATAATACAAATAAAAAAATTTGGACTTGCGTGCCTGCAATTAAATCCGTAAGAAAAACCTCCAGCTTCATTCAAAGGGTACAAAAATTAAGGCAGGCAAAAAACTCTCCCTCTTAGTGGGGAAAAAAAGAAAAGTACAGAACCAACAGTTGGCTGGACACCAAAGACATGCAGGTTATTTCGGTAGGAGAGTTTTGGAATTCTGGCCAGGCAAGGTGTCACAGTCTGTGCTGAGATGGAGAAGCAGGCATGCCCTGCAGCTCTGGTGAGGTCCTCAACTTGAACAGTGAGAGAGCGACACCACACAGCCCACTTTCAGATGGAGCTCCCAGGCTTTTGGCACAAACCAACACGTGGAAGTTGCTGGGTGATCCTGGGACCTGGCCCAGAAATACTCTTTTATAAATAATAAATAGCCTAGAAGGTTAAACCAGGTTAGGCACTGTGCCAGGGACAACACAGCCAAGTCCAAACTGAACAAAACTCTAATGCAGCTTAGGCCAAGAAATGAATCCGTATGGCTCTCTATAGAGAAGGGAGGCTGACCAGCATTATTCTTGGAAATCTTTGACCTGCAGACATACACTTTGAGACCCTCTACTCCACTCGTGACTTGAGGGAGTTTTGGCCTTAAATTTGGGACCACTTAGGGAGAACGTAAAGAAGATTTTGTACTGGTGTTAGATCAAAAGTATCCTTCCATTTATCCTAGGCTCCGTTGCTGTGATCCCAATCTGTTATAACTTTGTTTTACCTTTTGTCCTGGCACAAGGCTCTTGGAGGACAAGATAGTGAAACCATCCCCAGGTCCATCTTCAGATGTTGAATTTGAAGCTCCTTCCTTTTCATTGTCCTTTTGTTTGTTCTATTTGAGGGGAAAAAAAAGAGCAAGAATTCTCAAAGGAAAAAAAAAAAATCAACATTTGCCATTATTCAGTAACGGATAGATTTAATCAGCTACTGCAAATCTCACCTTCTTGGAGCAATATATTACTCATAGCTTTTTAATCCTCAAAGATTATGAAACAACAGAGGTCTTCACTGTTTATATAATGCTAAAGCATCAGAGGTTCATCTGAGGCACTACATACGTTTGTAGTCACATTAAGAGTAGTGGCACCCACATCCATCTGTAGTTTTACTAACAATTAAGGTTGTGTTCATGGGTGGGTGTGTGCTAGTTTATTTTTGCTGCTAAGAGAGCAGAGCTCATACTAAATCAAACTTAGTAACTTAGTAACCCAGTCAAATGCTCCAATCCGAAGGAAAAAAAAAATCTTTATAATCTGAAAAAAAAAAATCATAAATCTCAGCTAATAAATCATACATCTGAACCCATATTGACAGGACAAGCCATCACACCTCCAGACAAGCAGTCAGAATGACAAAATGAAATAAGTAACAGCTGAAGCTTGAATGCAAAAATCCCCTCGGTGGGACACGCTCCTCCATGCAGCCCAGCCCCAGGAGCAGGAACACTGTTCCTACCAGGGCTGCAGAAGCACGTCTTCACATCTCTCAATATTTGATTTAAGCGATGTCAAGAAGCTAACTCTTCCAAACAATTCCCAAACTCTGCATGTGGACAATTCAAAGTAAGGTGGTAGCTGAGATCGATACATAGAGGCATCCTATTAAGCAATTCTGTTTTCTTTTTAAAAGTTGTTTCTGCATATTTTCAGCTATGGAAATGTACTGAAGCTTAGAGGCCTCCAGAAAGATACACTTAACATTTAAGTTTAAAAAGCTTAGGTTAGAGTTTAGTATCATTTAATCCAACTCAATCAAAAATTTTAGCAGTGTTTTAAGATGCATGTTCTGGAATGACAAACCAAGAGCACTGTTTTGGGTCACTGCTTTACCAAAATTAAGCCATTTTGGATGGTGATAGAGGATGGGAAAAGTGCAGTGGTCATGTTCCGATGCATTTACTCTTCTCACAATTCTTTCAAAAACCAGTAACAACAGCACACCTAAGAACATGTGAAACAAAGAGCTTGTCAAAATGTCACTAGGTACCATATCAGGACAAGTTCTCTGGACAGTGAAAAAAAACTTTAACAACAACCCCATAACTGTACAAGGCTGAAGGTGTGACATCTCTCAAGTAGAAAATGTTTTAAAATACTTTAAAATAAAGCTTCCTTTATTTTAGAATAAAGGAGCTAGAGCTAGAATTCACTGCCACACAGTTAGTGTGGAGATAAGGAGATTCCACGCAGTTATCAACAAAGTATTGCAAAGGGTGACTTGGAAATCTGAAAAGTTTCCCTCAAAGCTTTAAAGGTTTTTTAATGAAAATTTAAAAAAAAAGAAAAAAAAAAGTTATTTCCTTTATTTCTAAATTTTAGAGAAAAAATATCCTGGTATGTCTATTACCAATTCCTACCTCCCATTTTCAGAAGCGCTAATTTATTCCTCCTAATAACCTTAGTTGGTTTTGATCCACTCCCTCTCCCACACCTCTGGAATCCTGGCTCATGCCTACCTTTTTAGGTGTCCGGGCCTTGGTAGACTTTGCCTTCTTCCCACTCTTTTTGGTGACCATGGATTTCCTTCCCTTCTTCTCAGGAGCAGGTGAAAGAATGGTCTCAGATTTGCCTTTGGCACCCCGTTTCTTGGCTAGAAGCTCTGGCTGAATTCTGGGCAGGACACCTCCACTTGCAATTGTCACACCTTTCAGCAACTGGAAGGAGAAGCAGTGTAAGGGAACACATCACAGATTCTCTTAAACTGCACTCAAGCTATTTTTGCTGACCAGGTTACACAGACACAAGTAGAGTCCATACTTCCTAAAGCATTGCACCATGTCCTTTTGTTGCGAAAAAGCCTCCCAAAAAATCTGTTAGGGACAAAAATTAGGGAGAAAAGAAACCTGGCAGATGTTGAGAAGAGAAGACTGAGGGGGGATCTGATCAATGCCTATAAATACTTAAAGGGTGGGTGTCCAGAGGATGGGGCCAATCTTTTTTCAGTGGTGCCCAGGGACAGGACAAGAGGGAACGGGCACAAACTTGAACATAAGAAGTTCCATCTAAACATGAGGAGGAACTTCTTCACTTTGAGGGTGGCAGAGCCCTGGAAGAGGCTGCCCACAGAGGTGGTGGAGTCTCCTTCTCTAGAGACATTCAAACCCCATCCTCCATCCTGGACACCTTCCTGTGCAACCTGCTCCGGGTGGACCTGCTTTTACAGGGGGGTTGGACTGGATGATCTCCAGAGGTCCCTTCCAACCCCATATCATTCTGTGATTCTGTGACAGTGAGGTCAGTCAGCACATCCCAGAGAACTTTGTTACTGTACTGGTCAATCGCTCCTCTCTTCCAGTACTGGTCTTTCTGCATACCTGTCCTTGGTGACTCAGGAGGAGTGAATGAGGGTAAGAGAAGATGATAAGTGCCTGCAGGTGACTTAAAAAAAATGATTGCACCACAGGCCTGCTCAAGGAAGGACTGGTTAGAGATGCCTTTGGCAGGGAAACAGATTCAGTGAAAACAAGTACGAGCCCCAAGAACCTGCTTTGCAGACGTGAACAACAGGAACGGGCTGTGATATGACATGGAGGATGAAGTCTGGCTAACTCCTAAGAGACAACACCAGATCTAATCCCCAGTTCACAGGCCAGTGACCAGCACCAGAAAGCAGGGAATGGGCTGGCAGTGTTAGCTAGCATGCTTTGCCCTCTCTCCTGGACTGTTCTGACTTTCGAGTCCCGTTGACCGGAAACAGAGCTAGATGACTTCATGGGCACCACATTTAAAGCAGTCAAATTAAGTTCAGGAATCTTTCCAAGCGTGAATGATGTCATATATCTTCACATGGGGCCAACTAAGAAGAGATGCTCCGATGCTGACTGAACCTTTCCGGCACCCCTGAAGGCTGCAATTCACAGCCCATGCCCTGATGTCTCTTCTCACTCAGGTTCAGCAGAAGTGATCCCACAAGCGATCCTCAGAGTCAGAGCACTGCAAACCAGAGTCTGGGTCATGGGACCCAGTCATGGGACCTGGGCATATGGAGGGGGAGGCAGTAACAGCAGCAAGTGAGCCAGATCCCTACCCAAGATGGGCCTCACAGCCAGTATAATAAAAAACACGCATTTCTGCAGCTTTTGGGAAAAGGTCTTCCACACGGCACATTTTCTTTAAATATTGGGTGTCCCTGAGGAAAAAATTAGCATCAAGCTTCCCCACCTCAACAGGACTCACAGGTTACGAAAGAAGGGCAATTTATATCCAGAAGATTTAAGATGAGATATCTCAGAACCTTCTTGTCTGTTTGCTTTTATTCAAGTGGGCACAATCTTGTAATCTTCTACTCTAATAATTGCGTTCTTACTCATGTGTCAGACTAAACTGTTTCTAACCCTCCAGGCTAGTAGCTTCATTCATGCCACAGCATTCATGCCGCTCACACTGAAATGTAAACAGGTACCTGATTCAGTTCCTCATCATTAGCAACTGCCAGGAGGATGTGTCTGGGGGCAATTCTTCCTTTCTTGTTGTCTCGTGCTGCGTTTCCTGCTAATTCTAGAATTTCAGCTGAAAATACATGGAGATAAAAATGAGTAATGAAAATGCAACTCATGTACACCCTATATGCACATTTTACATTCCTTCTTCGGATCGATTTACCTTTTCAGAGGTGTTGCCCAATTTATATGGTCTTTGCTACAAAAGGCAGGAACCAAACCACACTCAACATATTTTTAAATTTACATAATATAATTTGTCATTCCTACTTCCTTGAAGGATACCTAGCAGAAAATATGCTAAGCTTGGTTCACATGACTTCATTTACAAGCCCCAAGTCAGAATTCTCTTTCAAAAAAAAAAAACAACCAAGAAACACCCTATAAAAATGTACATCAGCAGTCCAAAATTTAACAGGAACCCTGTAACAATAAAACAGCGAAGCATGCAATGAAACCCCAAACCTAGTACAGACAGTTCTGACAAAACAGCAAGGATTCTCAGGACCAGGTAAGACGAAGACTGAGGTGCATTTAAAGAAACACTTTGAAAGTCAACAAACTAGCCAGGAGATGCTGCAGTTAAAGGGCGTTGAAAAATCTGTGAGAAGCTTCATTTCAGAACAAGATGTGAAAGGTTTGACTCAGAGGCAAGCAGAGACAACATAAGAGCTTCAGTGCATGAACTACTGGTAGAAGGTTCTTTCTAAATCTCTGGGAATAGGTGGTCACTTCAAAAGCAGTTTCTCTACATTTACAATCACGTTTACACTGTGACTAAAGTCACTGAGCTTTTTCCAACTGACAGACAGACACATCTTTCTGAGTTTATTCCAACTGTAGCAATCACTATAACTCATTAACTTACACAGTTTGGCCCCCACTCAGAAGTTATTTCTCATGTAAGAACTCTAATAAAACACTGAGAAAGAAGGAGAAGGGAATGGTTTGCTCCAAAGAATCATAAAATTATATTCACACCTTGTTTCACTTTAAAAGTATCCAGCGCCTCTGCCTTCTGGTTTTTAGTTTTGTATTTACATCTGTCAGTAAGAGGGGTAAGAAAGTTACAGCCTATCAGCGTCCTATTAACAACATCTCACTCCTTTTTATCAGCTAAATAAAGAACTGTAACTATTATAAAAATAAAAATGAAAAATCTAGTGGAAATCTACATAATGCCCTCTGGCTAAAATCCAAAGGATTTCAACAAGAGGTTCAGTTCAAGGGGAAAATAAAAGCTTTCGATTTCACTCCCTCAGGATAACGAAAGTGTTCTCACTCCTATACAGCACATATACTTAACTGAATGTTGGAGATGTAAAAGCCATTGCTTAGAATTACGTGCATATTTGCAGTGAATTGTTTAAGAAATAGGCAGTGTCCGCTGAAAACTTTCCCAATTAGTCACGCACCGCTTTCAAGAAACATTATCAAAGTGGCAAAGAAACGTTATCAATGTTGCATTTAAATTTTGGGCAATATTATTAGGACTGCGGTTGTGATAACTAGGTCTCTGCTACCAGGAAAAACCAGTATGCGATCGGACAATCTGAAACAGTATCACACCACGAGTACACACTGGGGCAGCAACCTCGGCTCTGGCATTTCCTAACTCGGGAGCGTTTGACTTCAACTTTAAAGGAGACTGAAAAGAGATCCTGCATAATCCAGCTACGTTCACCCCTGGCGGGGGGATTGCAGGGCTGGAAGTTTCAGACCCAACTCCCAGAGCTCTGCCAGCGGAGCTAACGCAGCAGCAGACAGCAGGAACAGCTCGCCATCCACCGTGCAGACCAGCATAAAGCAAGGAAAGAGCCCCCGAGTCCTCCAGTGGGCTTTGCAGCTGTGTGCCGATAGCAGAGGAAAATTGCATCAGGGAAACAAAAATAAAGCAACACATACTTACCTGCAGGGTAACCGAAGCTCTTTCAGATGTGCCAACAACAGGCACATCCTGCTACCTGTGTGCTCACCCCACTCCCCCAGGCTCTGGGTCCTTTGGCCAGCAGCATCCTGATGGTGCACTCAAATGTCCTCTGCCTAATGTTAAGAGCAAAAAACGCAGAACGCTCAAATGCCAGGCATCTACCACAGGACACCAGGAAGAAGGGAATCCAAGGCAGAGATGATGTATTGCAGACTGTGGAATACGCATACGAACTTACCAAAGGATGCCAATTATTTGCTAGGTCAATAATTGCCTTACCTCCTTCTATATGCCTATTTTTCTAATGCTGGAAGCAGGCATTCGTAGTCTCGAGAATATAAAATGGCACTTGCAAAATTCAACATCAGTTCTGGAGGCTTCAGTTATCACATCCTCTGCTGTTAATAACAGATCCCTAAAGAAACTGCTTTACATTTCAAGTAGAAACATCTTGACAGCTGAGGTTATCTAAACTCTAAGATGACCGTCCTTAGAATACAAGTCCTATAATAAAGTTCTATACTGTAACAAGCTCTTTTGAGATCAGGCATCTTGATAGACATAAATTGGGTTTACACTACCCTCAGCAGCTGGCGCTAAGAATTAAAGGGAAACCTGAAATAATCTTGTTTCCCTCAAGATTCAAAACCCACAAAGATGCCTCCACACTGGAAGCATAACTTCAGGTATCTTCAGCGCAGCTGGCTACAAGCAAACTAGCTCATTTATGCACTCCTCAATTTACTTCGGCCTCAGACAGACACCAAATGTCAGTCAACGGTGTAATGCCCAGAACTATCCACTGACTCTACACAACACCTAGTATTTTTAAAGGAGCTTTTTTTCTTGTTTGATAAGTACTTGGGACCAGGGAAGAACATAACCGTCTTCCAATACAAGCAGCAGCCGCCGAGCTATGACCCAAAATTATTTGGATTATATCTCATCCTAGGACACAGAGGAAAAAGAGGTTTCTTTAGCTGATGGATTAACAGATTTGGAGTGTCTGGGAACTAAAATCATCCTAGCCAGGCCAAAGCTATTTGTTCAGCTGAGCTCTCTCTGCTTTTGTGAACTGATAAGAAAGATATGAGAGAACTACTGAGAGCAGACCTGGAAAGATTTCAGACAGGTTATCTTGTTTTCCATTTCCCCTTTGGGATAAATTGTGACAGTTCCTGTTATGCTACCACGTACAAGTCTACCAATGCTACCTTTGCTCTGAAAAGATGTATCAGATAATGGAGTCCTTGCTCCTCCATTTGCAAGCGGAAAAGTATCTGCTCGATTTGCCTCTTGACGGCAGATGAGTACGACAGAGAGAGGAATATGCCAGTTGATCTCCTTTGAAGGAGGAGGTATTTGCTGGTGTTGCGTTCTGCCCTACCTTAGAGAAGATGGCTTTCCACTGACATCTTCCATCAGTTCCTCTGGACAGCACACCATTCACATGTCTTCTGCTTCCTAACCAAGAGGCGTCTGTATTCTTTGCCTACGTTTTGGGAAGGCGCATTATGGGACACACGCAGTGGATGTTTGATTTAGATGATGACGATGACTGTAGTCAGCCCCACGCATGCTCAGAGCATAGTCTGGCATAAGTCTGTTGCAAAGTCCATAAATCCAACGGGACCGAGGCCAATTTTTCCACGGAGTTTTAACTCCGAAGCCAGTGGAGCCCAACACTGTTCCAGCAAACACAACCTTCTGGGTAGGAACTAAGCTGTGGTTTTGCAATACGATTTTCAAGCCTAAAGTATAAAAAAGCATAGATAGATTATAAAAACAAAAGCCTTAGAAGACTGATGAGATGATCTTCAGGTTAGCTAATCAGCTGAGGTAAAAGTACCTCTTTCTTGAGATACGTTGTGGTGACTGCTGGCACCTTAACACAGGGGTTGATAAGCCAAAGTGCAGATTTGGTGTTGATAATGGCTGTGGGGTGCAGCCACAAGCCATCTCACATACAAAGGGAAAAAATGGGGATCTAGTGGCTCGTGACACAAAACACATACCAAAGCCAGAACACAGTCTGAACCACATGGCAACCGGCAATAAGGATGCTCAAGATGTATATGCAACATCCAGATGATGCTAGTCAAGACGCTCGGTGCTTCAGGGCAACACAAATATAGGCCATTAATAGACCACATGCACAGGAGAATCATTGCTCCATGCTAGGCCCTCCATGCCTCGTCCACCTTGCTCCTTATCCCAGCCAGGACTTGCTCTCCTAGCTCCATAGCCCATTCTCTTTTCCTCATCAATCCACACCTGAGACTCCTGTCTCAGTTGCCTTTGCTGGACAGCCTCTGTTTCTCCTGCCTACTCTTCTCAGTTGTAGTAATACTCAGGCTCAATCTTCCTTTCTAGGTTCTTCATTATCAGCACCCCCTCCATCCAGTCCTTGGCCTATGCCCTATTTTTCCAAATTACTCTCCAGCTCCCTGGCAGGATTTCTGGACACCCCTTGCCATTTATTTGCCCGCTGGTCATCAGTTCAGCCTTCCCCACTAACGAGATCCAGAAAAACATGGTTCAACTTGCTTCTGTGAAAGTTTAAGAACCAGACTCCCTTACTCCCACCCTCCCAGATTTAGCCTGAAGCAGTCCTCCCGTGTGTAGGCTTTCGGGCTGAGTAGCCACCATTTCATAGTTGCAACCCCATGAAAGAAAACTGGAATTTGTAATAGGGAGTATCAGATAATGTTAAGAAATGTTACAAGTTTGATAACTAATACCCCTTTTGACAACAGCTTTGGAAAAACACATTTTGTTTCTAGAGGCTTCCCAAACCCAAAGATTATATTCACACATAAATATTAGGAATAACTACATCAGCAGAGTTAGATGTTGCAACACTGTTTTTTTAATTGAACTATCCACCTTTCTAATCTTTTCAAACAAAACTCTGGATACAGCACAAAAACTTTGGTTTGGAAAGACCACTACCCACAAGCAATAAGTGTTTTCTCAGAAACATTACTCCATTTTATTACAATATATACAAGGTTGGGGCAAGAGGGGGTTCTCTCTCTGCCGAACCAAGCAGCTAAAAATAGCATTCCCTTACAATTTATGTGGGCTCAGCCCACACACTGAGCGATTTTCTTGCCTGATTGACTACACGTTGTATTTTTTCTAAAACAAAGTGTAGGCCCACACATAACCTACCCTTACCATATTAATGATTTCAATTAAACTGCACTTACTGGCCAGAAGCAGAGCCAAGATACACACTGTTCTAGTTCAGATAATAACCAAACAGTGCTGTGCAGTATGTTATGAAAAGATGACCATAACTCAGTCTGCGCTACCGAAGTGCTGCATATACCAGATGTGCTGGTGGAAATTTATTACTACACCTTGTGAGAATTGCCACAGCTCAGAACAAGCATCTCCAAATCTTTATGCCAGAAACTCCTTTGAATGCTACAGAGTCCTGTTGAGTGGGAAAAGAAAAAAAAGGTATTCCTCCCCAGGCTGAAGGTCAGCAGTCACTGTCACGGAATCGTGGAATTGTCAGAGTTGGAAGGGACCTTCTAGAGATCATCCCGTCCAACCCCCCTGCCAAAGCAGGGCTGCCCAGAGCACATCACTCAGGGCTGCATCCAGGCGGGGCTTGAAGATCTCCAGAGAAGGGGACTCCACACCCTCCCTGGGCAGCCTCTTCCAGGGCTCTGCCACCCTCACCTGAAAGAAATTCTTCCTCATATTTGAATGGAACTTCCCACGTTCCAGCTTGTGCCCGTTGCCCCTTGTCCTATCGCTGGGAACCACTGAAAAGGGTCCGGCTCCATCCTCCTTCAACCCACCCTTTAGGTCCTTGTCAGCACTAATAAGGTCTCCCCTCAGCCTTCTCTTCTCCAGGCTAAAGAGCCCCAGCTCTCTCAGCCTTTCCTCATCAGGGAGACGCTCAAATCCCTTAATCATCTTAGCTGCCCTACGCGGGACTCTCTCCAGCAGTTCCCTGTCTCTCTTGAACTGGGGAGCCCAGAACTGGATGCAGTATTCCAGTTGGGACCTCACCAGTGCAGAGTAGAGGGGGAACGTGCTATGAAGCATATTATTCAGTTATAAAAGTTAGTGCAGTTTCCAAAACTCATGTAATAAGGTTTTCATCTTGCAATACCCAGACACCCAGAGGACTGTAGATGACTTCCAAGCGATTCACAATCAATGACAAGAGAAAATGAACACACCTTGCTACAGAGAATTTCATATTTATGACATTCCTGAAGAGGCCTGAACCTCCCCTAGAAAACACACAGGGACCCACCAACCAAAGGAA
This sequence comes from Arenaria interpres, assembly GCA_013399435.1. Taxonomy (NCBI): domain Eukaryota; kingdom Metazoa; phylum Chordata; class Aves; order Charadriiformes; family Scolopacidae; genus Arenaria; species Arenaria interpres. The sequence continues at coordinate 26,780 of VXAK01008029.1, forward strand.
AGCTGAAAATCACTGCGGTGGAGCAGGGAAGCTACGAGAGCCACGAATCCTCTGGCTCCACCTTTCCCACTAACTCCCTGCAGGCTCTGAAGCACCCCTGCTGAGTAGCGCTCCATGTTGGCAGACAGTTAAACATCTCTGCAAGTCACGGACCTCCCTGGTACAGCACGACTGCACCAGCTCCACTGAGAGAGAGATTTCTACAGTTACAAGACTTCATTTTTGATGTAGGAAACTGGATTGTGCGAATAAGAGTGTACGTATGAAGTTTAAGAGCTTCTCCAAAATCACTTAGAGAACTGATCTTTTTCTAGATTAAATTATCTTAATAGAAACATTTTGTTCTTACACAGTAAAAAAAATAAAATCAAACGAGTGGGAGATATGCTCACCATCTTGGATTTTTATCCTGCTTTTCAGTGGCATTTTGTTTTATTTTAAAACCAGCTTCTTTTCTGGATTTATCTCTTGAAGGAGATGGGAGTGAACATAAATACAAGCTTAAAAATTTTGTTTACATTTCTTCCACATAAGCAATACTTTTTCACTCCAACTCCAGCAGTAGCCTCAGAAAAAAAAACAAAACACAACAAGACCATTTTCATCCTGCAATTAATCAGCACAAATGTGGAAGTTTCTGTAACAGGCATCATCAGAAAATTAATTTTAATAGTGCAATTATCACTGTTTCGCATTTTCGCCACACCTTTGAATAGTGCTTTTATTGTCTGGTAGTGACAACAGGCTTTCATGTGTAAAATAGACAGCGATGTTTACATAAAGACTGGCTATTATATGGACTACCAGGCTCCATGCCAAGCTTCTCCCATGTCACTCTGACAATAAACTGTGCTCCTGACACACAACCTGCTCAACTAATTCCATCCAGGCTTGTGACTCCTCACAGATTCTCTAATGCACCTCAGTCTTGATCTGTAGCAACCTGAACCAACATCCTCTCTCCACTGGGCATTGGAACAATTTGCTAAGGTGCTATTTTCCACAATTAAACAAGAAACTGAGCAGATATGGTGGTAGAACAGTCTAAAATGTTGCAATACATCACAGTAGTGCAGTATATTGCATCACCGTGTGACACCTGCCCTTTCCTCTGAGGTCAGTTTCAGAAAGGAAGGAAAAAGAAAGAAGTGGGAAGATTTAAACCCCAAAACAGTTTTCTCTATTCACTTAGGCAAGCCAAAGAGAATTTTTCAAATACAAATGAACAACCTCCATATTTCATAACACTTTGGTACTGTTCTGCAAGGAGAAATGCAGCCAGTGAAACAGAGTTTGTTCACTTAAAAAGCGTAACAGATGTACAAAGTGGGTTTGCTTTTTTGTTATTCACATCCAGGTGTATCAAAAGCCTAATTCGTATCAATTTTCTCTTGGACAGAAAATACCTAGACGTGACTCCTCACTCTGCAAAGCAATACAAAATAATCTTTCCAGCTAGTGACCAAGCATGGTGCTTCTAAAGGAGAAAATTTCCATCCTCGGCCTCTTCAAGAAGCCAATTGATCTCTTTAGCGTTTAAACAAATTTTAACAAATCCTGCACTTGCAGAGCCTGATTTTCAGAAGTGCTGAACACGTTTCGTACCCCATCCCATGGATATCCCCGGCTTCAGCACTTCCAGGACCAGGTTCTTGGTTTACCTGCGAGGTACTCTATGACGGCTGCCATGTAAACTGGTGCTCCAACACCTATCCGGTACTTGTATGTTCCTTTCTTTAAGTAGCGCATCATCCTCCCCACGGGGAAAATAACACCCGCCCTGCTTGAGCGTGAGAGTTTGGACATTTTCTTCTTCCCGCTTCGGCCCGACATCTTGCAGCTTTGTGCTTCTCAACTTGCTGGTGATTCTTAACCCTTTGCTCCAATCCAAAAGCTGCAAGAGAAAAGAAACGGGATTTGCGTTCAGCCTGGGAGAAACATCTTTCTATACTATCTTGTTCTTTCAGAAGAAAAAAATCCAAATCCCTTCTCAAGACCTGTAAAAGACGAGGCACTATTCATTCAAAGTTGGGTAACTGGAACATTTGCTGCAATTTTTCTTTTGACTACTGCACTGTCAGTGTAGCAATATCTCAGAAAAGAAGTGGTTTGGAGAATATAAAAAAATTAATTAAAAAAAATCAAACATACATTAAATGAATCTTAAAAAAAAAAGCAAACCACAAATCACACTAAGGCAGACATCTGCAGCACGGAAGATATCCATGCTGATTGTTAAGTTATAAACAGCTGAGAAGAACTGGTATAATGGACAGCATTAAACAAGCTGAAAAGCAGATACGGGTTCCACCTGTCAGTGGATGAAGTCGTACTGCTGGCAAAGGAAAAGATAAAACCTACCTACACACACACTGCTCCTTCACAGGCCTTTTATATAGGGAATCCCACATGCATGGGTGGGTGAAGAGGAGAAGCAGGCAAGCAGCTACGCTTCAAGCACCTCCCCTCGCAATGCTCTGGCCTCAGGAACTGAGCCGTGGGGGCCAGCTCACCGGCTTCACTGCTTTCATCCTTCTCCCCGGATCACCTTCACAGCAGCTCCTGGGAGCCCCAGAAGCCTTCTTCCACGGAGCTAAGAGGCGGTCTTTAATCTCTCATCCTAAAAGAACTGGCTAGCATGTTTTTTCTGTCCGTCAAGCTCCCTGAAGATGTGTTTTTCCCTGCATTGAGAGCCAATCCACTCTATACATAGGAGCAAAGAAAACAAATCGCATCGTCTCCTTGTTTTCCTGGCAACAGTGAAACTGTAGGTAAAGGGATGATAAACCCTGGAGTCAGCCACTCCACTTCATAGCATGCGTGTGGTCATACTCACACCCCTAGTTCTCACTCTCAGTCAAACAATGGGGAACTTTTAACTCTCTTTACAAAAATTGGTTTTAATTCCATTTTGATAGCTGCCCTGCTGGCCTAATTGTGATCCTGCTTAAAACACAACAGATCAAGATTCACTCCTCTGAAGTAAATGAAAAGCAAATGAGCCACAGATGGCATTCTGTCAATGAAGGCACAGCTACTTAATTCCCAGCATTCACCCACCTCAATGAAACAAGGAAACAAAGGGACGGAGACAATTTGAAAGACATTATGATGACTATAGGTTATACAGTTAAATTTTAATCACAATTTGCATCTTAAATAGCCTTAAAGAAAGGCATTTGACACCGTTGCAAGCCCCTGGGAGCAATCAACATTCATCTGAGGGCACAATATTCTGTATTTCATTCTTATCCTGCTTATTACGAATCAAGTGTATATACAAAGAGGGTCACCTGTCCCGTATAAAGCCAGACATTCAGAGAAACCAGCTCATCTGTAACACCTAAAGTCAAGAGCTGGTTTCTACAATCACCCAAACTGAATGCCAGTTTCACTTACAATATCAAGGAAATAAAATCACCACAGTGTCTGTAGGAATCTATAAAACCCTCACGTGTCCTCATCTATCAGCCAGGTAATTTTTTCTTTCTGAGTGCAATATATTATGTGGGCATGATACAAAAAGTTGTGAAAGATTAAACCAGTAAACCTCTCAGACACGGACATCTCAAAACTGATGCTGCTTATCATCCCCCACAGATTTCCCTGCAAACTGCCAGCCTGGAATCACAAGTGGTGGTAAAAGAGTTCATAAACTGCCTTTTGCAAGGGCGGATTAAAGGCAACGGCCACTTCAACTAGATACAAGCGGAAAAAAATTCCCAAATCCATTAATTGCACGGATGCAGGAGTAACCAGTTATGTAGGACAAGGAAAAATCACTAGGAAGCAGCAGGTTACAGTGCGGGAAAACAAAAAAACCACCACAAGAGGTGTTGTGAAAAGGCAAACCTTGCATCAAGGTGCATAAGCCAGAGAACAGCCAGCACTGAGCTGAGGTCCAACCCCAGGTACCGTGCTTCAGGCACGCAGAGAAATGAGAATCCAGAGGAGGGTGCTAAGAACGATTAGATGCCTGACACAAACGAAAAGGAAGGCGAAAAGAAGCAGGGAGACATGATAACGGTCTTTAGAGACATAAAAGGCTGCTTCGAAGGTGGAAAGAGTAAGCTATCCCTATAAAAGTGACAGGAAAAGAGTGGGGCTCTTCCAAAATCTGCGTGGCAGGAAGGAGAGTGGAGAACTGGAGTCGGTCAGGTGAGGGGGTGGCAGATTCTTCCCACCAGGAAAACTTTAAAACTATTAGAGAAGATACGTCAGAAATGGCACAGGCAGTGTTGGATCTGCCTTAGGACAGGAGGCTGGATGAGGTGATCTCTGGAGGTCACTTCCTTCCGGCCTCCTGCTCAATGAAATTCACAATTCATAACAAACCCTTTATAAACTTTCCATTTCATATGATGCTACTGATTAACCTTCATAAAGCGTCCTTTTCAGTTCGTGATAACTGACATTCAAATTAATGAATAAACGTAGGCTGGGAATTGGGTTTCTAGCCATCAGAGGAGCGAACTGCTGGAACAGCCTTCTCTTATGAGTAACATGAGCAACAATAACTCATTTTAAGGTGGAACTTAATAAACGTATGCACTAGGCTACAGTTTGATTCCTGCAATACCAGCAGGGCAGTTTCATCACCCGAGAGTTCAGCCCTGCGCTGAAATCCCTACAGAGAGCCATACCGAAATAGCACACTACGAACAAGCATGTATCGAAGTCATATTAACCTAACCTCTCATATATTTGCTCCTCTAATGCCAAATCCCAACTGCGTGTAAATCAATGAAAAACAAAAGCAAACATCATGAGATTACATCCACAGAAAATACTGTGGTTGCACTCGATGTCTCTGATAGAAAATCAAAACATATTTGTATAATTAAGCACACCGCTCTGGGGCATGCTGTTGCATTATATACATTTCTGTTTAATTAATGACTTCTAGCTCACTCTTCTGCTGCCTCACTGAACTTTCTACCCCTTCATTTTTCTCTCTCAGCAAGTCTCAACCACTTTTTCCCCTGCTGCCAAGGCAATCTTTGGAATCCCAAAATATTTTTCCAAATGCAGGTAACAAATCAGGTATGTTTGCAGAATTTTGTGAGAGCCTAAATACAAAAGAGGTTTCAAAATGCTGCTAACACTGTCTCTCTCTTCTTTGCAACTTACGTGGACCAGGGTATACTGGGGAGTCACATATACAACAGTATGTTCTTGTCTCGTCTTGAATCCTACAGGAGGCAATTTCTGCTGGAAAAATGGTGGCATAGTCACCCTCAGCAAGGATGTCAACCAAGCTATGTGGCTCAGTCAACACACTGGAGGGGAGGGATGCCATCCAGAGGGACCTGGACAAGCTTGAGAGGTGGGCTTGTGCAAACATTATGAAGATCAACCAAGCCAAGCGCAAGGTGGGTCCATGCAAGCTTCATGAAGTTCAACCAGACCAAGTGCAAGGTCCAGCACCTGGGTCACAGCAATGCCAGGCACAAACGCAAGTTGGGCAGAGTATGGATTGAAAGCGGCCCTGAGGGGAGGGACTTGAGGGTATTGGTGGAAGAGAAGCTCAACATGAGCTGGCAATGTACACTGACAGCCCAGAAAGCCAACCCCATTCTGGGCTGCATCAAAAGCAGCAGGTCCAGGAAGGTGATTCTGCCCCTCTGCTCTGCTCTCATGAGACCCACCTTGAGTATTGCATCCAGCTCTGGAGTCCTCAGCACAGGAAGGACATGGAGCTGTTGGAATGGGTCCAGCGGAGGGCCACGAAGATGATCAGAGGGCTGGAGCACCTCTGCTGTGAAGACAGGCTGAGAGGGCTGGGGTTGTTCAGCCTGGAGAAGTGAAGGCTCCAGGGAGACCTTAGAGCAGCCTTCCAATATCTGAAGGGGCCTACAGGAAAGATGGGGACTTTTTATCAGGGAGTGGAGTGACAGGACAAGGAGTAATGGTTTTGAATTGAAAGAGGGGAGATTTAGATTACATATCAGGAAAAAGTTCTTTGCTGTGAGGGTGGTAAGACACTGGCCCAGGTTGCCCAGAGAAGCTGTGGCTGCCCCATCCCTGGAGGGGTTCAAGGCCAGGCTGGATGGGGCTTGGAGCAACGTGGTCTGGTGGGAGGTGTCCCTGCCCAGGGCAGGGGGTTTGGAACTCGGTGATCTTTAAGGTCCCTTCCAACCCAAACCATTATAAGATTCTATGATCTGCTCTTCCACATACAACTCCTGTGGACCTGGACGAAGAAATGTGATACACTAGGGTTGCCAACTATCTGCACTGGGCACTTTGGAGGGTGTACACCAAGGGGATGGTTCACAGGCTCAGGAAACCATCAATCCTTGGCACCTCGAAGTTTTCCTGCACAGAAGAGCTACACCTGGTCTGCAGCGAGGCCCCAGGGGTTCATGCCCTGCTGGCTCACTCCTCGCACAGGCAGAGATGTGGTTTACCTTGGAGGATGCACCTCAGCTCAGCCCTGACACAGGTACGTGATACACTCACCTCAACTGCTCCAAAGCTGCCAACATCTGAAGAGCTACAAGTTGAGCACTGCTGCCCTAATTGTTCTCTTTGCGTGATACAGCTAAGCCTCAAGGGCTTATCAGTTGAAATGCTCTTGAGTTTACTCACATTAGCTCCCTCACTGCCAACTGACTCATCATCTCTATGTTTGCCCTTATAAACTATAGTCTCCATGAAAAAACACTGCCATGTCATTTATGTGAAGTCCATCCTCACACTGAATTGTAAGAACTGCGTCTATATCTGGCTACCACGACATCGTGAGGCCTGGGCAATTTAAAGCAATTAATGTTTCCAGTCCCTTAATTGGTCACGGCATACTCCCACTCTGCCATGACTCCAACATCCTTGTGTTGCTATGGGGGCTTTAGTCGCTACCAGATCGCACGGAGTTCTCTATAACATGATGAAAATAGGGTAGACTTTTGCAAGCTGGGCCTTCCCCTGTGAATTAAATCTTCTTTGGAGCCTGAAACAACCAGCAATGTTCTCCTTCTGCCTGTAGGAAAAAGAGCTTTTCCTCTTTGCCTCTCTCAGGAGGGTCCTTCCACTACAGATGCTACCACCCTGTTTTCTTCCACCATGCTTATCTGCAGAGGGCAATGACTGCCACACAAGAGCACGGGAACAACAGACCCCCCAGGACCAACCCCTCTCATCATGGCGCAATTTGCATCCCACTCCACACCCTTGATGTATTGAGGTTTACTAAAGCAACCTCACACCTAAATCTACATTTTTCTCTAAGGAAAAAAAAAAAAAAATCACAGAAAACAGTAAAAGAAAAGAAAGCTCAGTTTGCACAATGGAGCACCAAAACTGTTGCAACACCAGTAGAGAAAAGTAAATTGTGCCTGTTCCTCTTCACATCCCAAATCATACACAGGAGAGAGGCAAGCTAACAGCTATACCAAATATGAAACACACACTAGCAACTACTTATCACTAAATATTTGAGCAATGATTAGGTACATTCCCGGTCAGATTAAAACAGCTGGCAATGTAGCTTACCCTTCTGGACTTTAACAGGTGGCTACAACATCATCTGGCAGACTCAAAATGTAGCACGGTGTGCTAAGTGCCCTACCTCAGGCAACCAGAGGTTCAGAAGTGGACATTACACTGGGAACTACACTGGAAGCTCGCCCAGACTAAACCACTTGGGCACAGCTGGATGGCTCACAAAATTAACACCTCAGACTTTACCAGGCTTTGTAGCAGAACCATTTCTATTGAATTTATTCACCAAAGACATGTTGGATACCGTTTCCCATGTGTCTAGGAGTCTTGATTTCCAAATATTGAGAAAACTTGAACACAGCAGGCAAAAACTGAACCCAAGGACATGCAGGACTTTCAACGCACCTGCACTTTCCTCATCTCCAACTTAAGATCTATTTGAACAGTTAGGAGTTGAGAAGCAATCCAAAGATACTATATCTAGGGGTCAACTTGAGACTGCACACTCGTATACAAACACCACTTTGTGATAATAACTCAGAAGACCTCAATCAGAGGCTTGTTACCTGAATCAATGGGTAAGGCACAATGTGCGAACATAGTGCTATTCAACGGGGAAGTAGTACATCTCCTGGACTCAGCCCACTCCAAGTCGACAGAAACAGAGTGTATTCCTACTGGAAGAAGTGTCATGGCCACACCAAAGCCAGGAAAACCCAAAGCACAGCACAGCTGAGGGGGCAGGCCTCAGTATTGCCTCAAGCCAAGTCTTCTTAGAATCACCGCATCTCCTAGGTTGGAAGGGACCTTTGAGATTATGGAGTCCAACCCAGCACTGCCAAGTC
>VXAK01008031.1:937-21884 GCA_013399435.1 Arenaria interpres
ACAGCTATATAATGAAAATTATTTGTACATTTTTTATTAATCTTCATAGTAAAAGATGATAAAGTTTTGTGTTATACAGGAAAAAACTCTAAATTTAATTTCTCCCTCAGGCAGGAGGAAACTTAGGTATTTCTATACACCTAACAGCCACAAGTTATTAATGTAAAAGCTCATTCTTTTTATAGAAAATTTTAGATAGAGAGCAACTCTTCCACTTTTTTTCTTTTTTACATATATTTATAGAATTTTAAGACTGAAACAGGCAGTTAAATCATAGTTGCCTGCAAATGACAGTTCATTACTTTATTTACAATTTGTCTATGAACTGAAAAAAAATACCCTGTGGTTGCCAAAAAATATCCAAGACTACTATTGCTAGTCTGAAAGGCACCCTGTCTTTACTGAAGACATCAAGATATGAAACATTTCTTTTGATATGTTCTCCAGTGCTCACACTTGCAACAAAAGCTATATGAAAAGATGTCATGCCCATATTCTAACTCAAAGTTACACGGTTTCTATTGCCAAGTTTTGGATATGGATTTTTTTCACTTCCTCCTTTTACATTTGCATGATATTGCAATCCTTCCCTGGAATAAAATTTTAGTTTCATAACCAGTAAGTTTAGTCTTTTTTCTAAGCTGCTATGTATAAATAATGAAAATATCTAACCTAATTGGAGCTTGTATAACCAGGATTAACATTTTTTGTTTATTTTTTTTAATATCTATGGAATTTAAAAAGCTACTACTTTGTCAAGTCAACTTTGCTGTTACTACATTATGAAATCATCTTCCCCTCCCCCCAATAACACCCAAGTGTATTTGGATAATGAAAATAGCTTTGAGTTTCAGAGGAAGTATTTCAAAGGAAAATATAATTTGTGATCAAGCAGCTGGAACTTGCTTATTGATAGCTGGATTATGTTTGACATTTTTAGTGCAGCTGACAAGAACTGACAGTGTCATGAGAGCTCCTACAGGAACATAAAATGAACATTAAGTTTCTCTGCCTAAGATTAATTTACTCTTTTGATCAAAAAAAAAATCATAAACTGTCTCTGGACTTGATTAATAGCAGATGCAGACAATCTGGAAAGTTCCCCTACGAGTCCATTGCTGTCCAGCAACATAGTTACAACCCATATTTAAGAGTGTACTTTAAGGGCTTAAGCAATCAAAGATAAGAACACACACGCTTTCATGACAGCAAGCACCAACAGTCGCAAACTGGTGATCTTATAAAGGGTGGAAACAGCGACTTTTGCTTGTGATTTATATCAAGCAAGAAGCGAGTGAGGCCTGACAATACTCTTAAATTCACTTGGTTTTTCCTCACAATGTACATTCATGTATTTTCTGGAGAGCTACAGATATATTCAGTGAGACACTGGCTCTCCCTCATGCGTTGGAGTGTACAATTCCCTTGCAAATTCTCCACCTAGTGTCCTTAAGGAAAGAAAGCCCACGATGCATGTCTGCTTATGCCAGAAAGTGATCCAGACGATTGGACTTACAGCTAAGGCAGGACAAAAACAGATTCATCTTACGCTGATTGGGATCAAAACTAGCGACATGACAACAGCAATCACCTCTGCTGTCTCCATTGTGGCAGAGGGACCACAAGTCTGCAGCAGTAGTTGGAGCATAAAAAAGCCTAAAACACCAACGGCTTAACAGAAAGCAAAGGAAGTATTTCCCGTTTTAATAGCACATCCGTTTCGGTATCCCAGGCACATTAGTTATGTCACTAAAGTAGATTTGATTTCCAAAACAAAAGTAAAATCCCATGCAAAATAAAGACAAATCCAAAATTAATATACAAAATATACACATGGAACAATCTAGAATTGCCTTTCCTAGTGCAAAAATCCTCATACAGCAAAGTACATAACACTTGTAACTATGCCGAAGATGGAGAACCTAATCTGTCGTGTATTCTTGGAAGTTCAAACTACTTTCCATTTATTCTCCTATGACTGAATTTATTTACAGTATTTTTCTTGTTACGGAAGATAAATCTGTACCCAGGGAGCAGGGGCATAGACAAGGAAAGCCTAAGATCAATAAATTAAACAGCTGGAGATGTTTACTTATAAAATTATGATCCTTAGAGTTACAAGATATTAAATATTTGCTATTACTCTTATTTAAAAAGTATTATTTATATCCTACAGAGAACATATTGACAATTCCTTAATTTTTTTAAACAGAATTTCTGAAGCCTTATCTTTACTAGTGTCAACTGCTATCTGTGTTAAACTTACCCCTTCTTCTTTGCTCTACATTGATTTAGTAGTAATGAAGAATTAAGTCCTTATTCTCTGCACAAAGCAAGTCTTGCAACATCAGTGGCAGTATCAAGTCTGTGTGCTTTTTCTGTCAGTGTACTTTGGGTAAGTTCAGCCCAGCTAATTCTACACTATTAATGAATAAAACCATTACAATATGAATTGATCATCAACCTACGTAAGTATTCCCTGACTATTCCACTAGACTACCAACTGTTAATTGTGGCCGTGGTCATTTTACAAACACAACTTCTGTCCACGAGGAAGTACCCTGAGGCCATGGGTTGGTCACAGAGCAGACACCAGCTGCTAGTCCTTGGTGTTCACAAAATGTCACTCTCTGCATTTGCAACTCCAAGTTCATGTTTCTTGAATGGGAAATTCCAGACTCCTCAGATTTCTTACCTTTTTTTTTTCCCCCTCTTATTAATTCAACATGAATGAAGATATGACAAAATCATTCTATAGTGCAGCTTAAGTGGCGATTATGACAAAGATTTTCAGGTATCTGTAAATAGCATACTGTAATGCCAAAATTAAAATTACTATCATCTGCTGCCTGAATGCGGATAAGAGATTGTTAGTGTTTGGCAAATGGCAGCCTAATCAGTTCCCACCATCTGTCCCCTTGCAGCAGCTGCCACCGGGAACACCTGCACAGGCAAGGGTCTGCAGTCTGCTCGGCAGTGGCCCATGGGCAACAGGGAGCGAGGGGGTAAGTGGCTTCCTTGCAGTCCCTCCTGTCCTCCAGACAGCCATAACATACAGGCAGCAAACAGGAAGGAATCGGGTTTGGCTCCTTACAACGTTTGTCTGGCAGTACAAGAGTGCCCTTGTTCTTCCCTTTTGCAGCAGTTAGAATAGCTGGTGGTTTTCAGCCCCATTCCTGCGGCAGCTTCTAAAAAAAAGCAAGATAAAACACAAGCCTTTGAAAGGAAACTTGAAGAGGCTGGTTCACAGAATCTCAAATCTTAGATCTCATTATAAAAACCATTAACAGATAAAAACTTGAGTGGGTTAAAACCTACCCCAGTTACCTTCTCCTGGGATTCTTTTTCTACCTAATGAGTACACAAAGAATCTGAGACAAAAAGCAGACAATTACTCTTCCTCCCTTCTCTGGTGGGGGATTAGCAGATAGCAGCAACACATTTTTCTGTGACTAGATCTTCCTTTTGACTGGATATTTAAAGCGAAAGACATCAATAAATGACAGTGCTTAAAATAAAAGCATTAAATATTCATAGCAGAAAATCCATAAATCTAGGCATAATCCATGCAAAGGCCATTTTGATGTTTCTTTTAACATGGACCTAAGAAAGCATAAAGTATCCCCTTACTGCCCATATCCTTAATGCAGAAAACAGCTTCTGGAAAGACGTCACTAGCTTTGCCATGGAATTACATCTGCTATCTCACTGCACCAGCCTGCAAATCTATGCAAGCTTTAGACATAGGTTACTCCAAATAAAGAAGATACAGATTCTTTTAAGTACATAGAAAGCTTGGGAAGCAACTTGTCATCTCTGACTCAAGATCCCTCCCCTTGTTTGTACTGACCCAAGAGCAGTGTACTGCCCCAACATACAGCAGTAGCTAAACCACAGTGTTTGAAGAGTTGTTATAGAATATTTTTTTCATTGATATTTTGCTAGTTTCTTTTCATATTGAACTAAGACTTTGGACTGTGGCTTTGGCTGTAACCTCTTTTCAAACATTTAGGGCTAGTAAATACAAGTATTGCCGCATAGCAAGTTATAATGACAATAACAGAAGCTTAAATGAAGAAGCAAACTATTTGTCCTATCCCAGTTTTCTTCACTGATTAGATTATCTAAAGATCACTAGCAACCGAGCAGTCCTTCCTCATGGCTTTAAAACTGCTTTTCTCATGCGACAAGTGGCATTAGGAGCCCAGGTGAATATTTTAAAAGCTACAAGGATGATTTCAGTTAAAACTGGGGCCTGACAAAGAAAAAGTGCATTTCAGAAAGGTTTGAGACTTGATCAGAGAATAAGTGGAATTTTTTTGAGTTGTATTAACTAGCTTAACATGCACACAGCATCAATCTACAGAACAACTTTTCTTTGTCTAGACCCACCATAAATGGCTAACTTAAGTGACTAAATATTTCCAATTAATTTGTAAATAAAAGGCGAAGTAAGGGACAAAACCATAATTATAAAATACACTAGAATGTGGAAAAAGAAGATTAAGCCTTATTAAAATATCATTCCTGTGCATTAGTAGCAGTTCTATAATTAATAACAAAACAGTTGACTGCACTAAGCAGTATAACAAATTAAATTTTCATTTATGTATAAGAATAATTAGGTTCCATAAAAAAAATTGGGGGTTGGATATTTTTGTTTACCCTGTACTGAAGATTACATAGTTTTTGTAGATTCATATTCAGAAATATAAATACATTTGGTTGTGTGGAATAATTCACTGAGTAACATCACTTTACCCGAGACTGCAATTATAGTATGAAATGGATGCAGTTTCTGTTTTGTCATAGTCGGGACACTTGAGCCCTTTAACATATAAGTGAGCACTGAGGAAAATAAAAGCTTCATTTTTCAAAAATAAAATGTGTAATAAACTGACAAAATAATTAAAGTTCACATTTTTATTATGCAGAATTTTTTTTCCCTAGCAATAAAACTATTGCATGTGGAGTTGTCATGGCATTTGATGAGAACAGAAGTGCTACCCTGAAAGAGCTTTTCTGTTTTACTGAGAAAAGACATTTAAGACTGATGCAGAGAAGTGGGAGCAAAAAGAGTACTTAAAAAAACTTCTCCAATCTCTGAGCCACAGACTAGCGTTACATATTTTTTTCTGTTAGGTTATCACAATAACACTCTATTTTAAGAGTTTAAGATTTCTAAAGCTCTAGTGGGCTACACAGAATCGCCACTTTCATTCCCTCATAACATGCATAGGTTGATACATCAAATAGATGTTTCATGAGAAATAATAATACATTTTAAGTGTTTTGTTATTTACAAATATGTTCATGTCTCCTATGGAAACTGTTTTAGTTGTGTCTGATTAATAGATTAGCTATAAAAGGATATGGATAGATGCAAAAAATCCCTAATGCGATTACTAACTTCACCACTTCTGAAAAGAATTGCACATAAGTATACAAAATACAAGATTTTGGAGGTTGGGAACAATACTTGGAAGACTTTTCAGAGACCACAGTTAGCAAGTTAGTTCAGCTCACACTGAAATGTTGCCCTTTTCTAGATCTCCATTTTGTTCCAACTTCTTCTCTTAACCATTCCATTAATTTGGACAAGTTTTTTTTCCTATTTCACTTCCTCCCCACCTTGGGGAAACTGCTTAACCTGCCTTTGACAAGTATGGAGAGCAAGCATTACATCACTGCTAAGTATTAGTATTGTACTACAGAAACCAGTAAGCAAGAAAAAATCCTCACTTTCTTAAAAAAAAAATCTGCCTTCACAGGTTAGACATCCATATTACAGTAGAACTTCACAAACTAATCGTATCAACATTTGTGAGCAGGGATATTCTACCAGATCACTCATTATAACTCGAAAGCTGTTTAAACTGGACTCAGATAGATTAAAACACAAGTTTACCATCATCCCTGGTGACATACATGCAATGTTTCTCTTTAGCTGCTAATGCTTCAGATGACACAGAAAAGTGGAAAAGAGAGGATTGGAAGATATCTTCCATGTGGGTAGTGTGCTATTTTTGACAAGCACCACTGACTCTGGACCCTGTTCTACATTGCTGAGCAGTATCCCAGAAAGGTGAAACAAATAACAGGAAAAGCAGCCATAAGTGTTTTATGTATAGCAAACTCATCTTAGCTGGTAGCTAAGAATCTGCAAAGATGGTGAGAGCATTGGGACTTATATAGAACTGTGGGGAAGGGAAAGGAAAAAAAAACTTTGTTAAGGTCTTAGCATGTACTCTAGTTTTCTTGTAGGTATCTTTCCTAAGATATTTGCCTTTGATTTCTTTAAAAGCTGTAGATCACACCAGTTTTAGAGAGGACCTTGAAATTGCCATGCTTCCTCTTCATTGCTAGAGTATTTTTCAACACTGCTAAACTGTTTATGCTGCTAATTCACAAACTGCAAACATGGACAGCTTAGGAAAAAAAATTCTTTTCCCTTCTACAACTCCATCCAGGCTTCAGCTCCAGACTCCTTTTATAACCCAAACCAGCTTCCTATTGTATCTCCTAACTTCATACAGAAGGTCCCTGTCAGATTTTGTAAGCCTCAACCTCCCTGTTAGTCCTGTATTTTACCTCAAAACACAGTTCCCTTTAGCTCTCTGCTTCGTTCCTTAGGGAGACAACTCAGGTGCCAATTCCTGCTAAGTTATTTCAGTTGTTGTGAAAGTGGAGAGAAGTGAGCGCACAGCATCAGGGGAGGCTACTGTCAGTGAGCTGATTAGCAGTATCTTACATCTGCACAAGGTGGCAATTCCTGCTGAGTTTCTGCACGGATGGTAGAAATAATCTGTCTGGTCTTGGTAACAGAGGCAGCTTGCCGTGCTTTGTAACTCTACCAAGAATTGCAAACAAGCATAAAATAGGCACACGAAGAAATACAAGGGGGTACGTACCAGAGATTGCAGAAAACAAGGAGCAAGAATCTGCTTCCGTTCCATAGGTAAGATACCACCTTGGCCACCATCCTACATGAAGACAGTACCAGAGGCAGCAGCTCACATTGCTTATGTACACACTGCTGTGCATGACAAGCTTCTGAGTTGCAGACTGCATTTCAGGGCTGACAGTCATAAGACAACATGGGTGCTCAGTGTCAGGGTGCAGCAAGGTCCAGCTGCTCCTCAAGGGAAGGCGAGGTGGGAGTCAAAGGAATCCTAGGGCTAGCAGTGTATATCTTACTGTACTCCATCAAGGTGAGCAGGAGGTGGTAGATAGGTCCAACCAAGAGTCTGGATCATAAAGTAATATCATGCAGATGAGGCAGTATTGAGGACAGTAAATTAACCAACATGCTGAAGTCTAACCCAGTAGGGCCCACCACCAGACAAGGATACAGCAGCACATGAAGCCAAAAGCCCACTCCCACATAGGCCAGACAAAGATTGAAAGTTTCAGGGTTGAGCTTAAATAGCACTCCCTGACCCATGGGTGCAGCCGGGGGGGGCTCAGGCGAGGATGGTCAGGGCCATATTAAGGTTTATTACTACACTCAGAGCCCTGACATTCTGTAGTACCAACTGTTGAGGATCTCTCTTCAGAAGCCTCTGAGAAGCAGGAAAAGAGATAATTGGAGGGATTTTTCCAAGACAGGCATAATGTACTATCATTAGAAGTATCAAAAGTCATAGAGGTTAGGGTTAAAGCAACAAAAATCTGCCTACTTATTAGCTGACATCACCTGTCCATTTTAGCTGGAAACAAAGCTCTAAAGGGAGCAGGCCTCAATCTCCCTCTCTCTAATTTTTACCACATGTGGAAATCTGTAACTATTATCCATTGAAAAGGCCATGTGCTTAGAATTTTAAAATTTCTTTGCTTGCTCAAATACCTGCATGCAGGACAGACTGATTATACATTTCTCAAGAGGGTGGCAGCTGTAGTGTCTCGGTAGCAGAATCAGAATTTTTTTCACTGACCAACAGGTGTTAAAATTTCCTTCAGGCACTAATGAAGTCCCTTTATTCCAAAAGATAGCTCAAGCTGCTTTTAACCCCTCATGAGAAACTTGTCCATTGTGCCTACCTGTATAAATGTTAACATAAGTATTTCCAACTCTATTTTCAAACTTCCTCCTCTCCTCTTCTGTCTACATCCAGACTTTTGAACTTAAGTCAACTTTCACCTTTCCTTAGTCCCCCACAGCAGTATGTTTTGGTGAGGACCGACTTCATCTATACTGTCAAGGTTGAAAGCTTTACAATCATCATTTTGGCTTGGAAATGAGAATGATAATCTATCAATGACTGTACCAATATATAAAATGCTACTGATTTTTTTCTAATTCAATTAATATTGGGTTTAAGTCCTCGCACACTATATGTTTTCCTTTTAATATTTTCTTTACATAAATTAAGTATAAGTACACTATAGGTGTGCAGACTGACTTTTTTTTTTCTTGTAGAAAAGAAAAAAAGTAAAAGAAAGAAGCATATTCACTGATGCTTTCTTAGTTTTTAGTTTTTAGGATTTACATTTGTAGTGTCATTCAAAAAGATCAGGTAAAGTTAATTATTGCCCATTATAAGGAAAGTATTGAGAAAACTATTCTACTGAATGGGAAGTAATCTGATATTTTAGGAGTCCCAGATCATCTATGAAGCTTTGAGATCCTTAACATTTGAGGATTTTACCTTTCATTTCTAATGTCTCATTTCAATCCTCTTGATAAATATTTTGAATACTTTTTATTTCATTAAAAAAACCTTCTAATGCCTTTCTGATAGCTTTTCTTTGGTCTAGAAGACACTTAAACTTTCTAAACTTGATTTTTTTTTTCCACAAAAATGTGAAGAGGAGCTAGTAGCTACATGATGTTATTATATTTGTAAAACATGGTTGCATTTTAAACCACAGCACTGAGTGGTATTCAGAAATAAGAGTGTTCACTTTAACTTGGAGGGGAAGTGTATATAGATAGGATGAAAGGCAGCAGGAGAGAAAGCAGTCATTTATAATCTTACAGACCAGACTTTTACATTCCATTGAACCCAAATGTGATACACTCACTTTCCATTCGTTTTGTGGAACTCCCTGTATTGAGGAGATTTTTGTATTGCTCATTTCTCCAATCTTTTATAACTTGTCAACCATAACTGTAAACCAGATTAAAATTAACCATCTTCCAATTTGTCCTACCATGCAAATGCTTGTTAGTTTTATTGATTGTATTACATAGAGTTTATATTGCCTTGGCAAAGAGTTTACAGGGACTATAAAATAAGCCCTAGAATAGGCCATGAAAATGTTCTTGCAAGTCAAGCTTCATTGCCTACCAGAAAATGTACTTGTAATGTACATTACATATATCCAGAAAATAGGAGCACAATTTCTACAAACCTTGATAGACTTAATGCAAAATTAACAATTTTTGGACTGGGAAACAAATTCAAAAGCAAGACAATAACCTGTTCAGATTCATTCCTTAAAGAGTACATTTGACTTTCCTGTGGTTTTCAGATTCTATTCTTCAGAAACTTTAACTTATGTATTTCCTGCTGTAACTTCTTTTTTATTATATTTCAACTTGCTACCTTTGCTTTTGCTTTAAAAGGTGGGGGTGAGAGCAGAGGGAAGGCAAAGTTGGCTGACTGGAGGCCAGCCTTTCCAGATAGAGGTGATACTCTTAGCCATTCTTGAGGGGAAAAAATGCAGTTACTCTGCTTTTCAGGGCTGAAAGATACTTGAAGTCTAATGAAGAATTAAAGGAGAAATTATTTCTTTATGCTCTTTACTAATACAAATTTCTCTCTGTTTAGGTTAAGTGTGAACAAGTAGTGTTATTTATTCATGTGTCTCCTAAATTCTGACCTGAGTAGGTTAGGAATATATATTTTAAAGAGAGACAAACAGTCCACTCTCAACTCAGAAAATTCCACAAGCTTTTCAAATACTATCTCCATTTATCCCTCAACAGGAGTCACTACTTCCTTTGAATAACCTGAAGTCTACTGAGTATGGGTCTCTCATCATGGCTGGCAGATAGGAGAACATAGGTCTGTAGTGACACTAATTCCTTTCTGTCCCTCTACATATTTGTCACCTTGACCTCAGCTGCAGTCATTTCTGCTCTAGTGGCCTCTAGGTATGTAGCCCTTCTGTCTAGTCCTTTCACCACTTTCACAGAATCACAGAATGGTAGGTGTTGGAAAAGACCTCTAGGGATCTAGTCCAACCCCTCTGCTAGGTCCACCTGGAGCAGGTTGCACAGGATTATGTCTAGGTGGGTTTTTAATATCTCCAGAGAAGGAAACTCCACAACCTCCTCTCTGGGCAGCCTGTTCCAGTGCTCTGTGACCCTCAAAGCAAAGAAGATTTTTCTCATGTTCAGGTGGAACTTCAAACACTTTCTTGAAAACTGTTTCAAACTGGTGATCTGACATTGTCTTTCAACACTTCCATTCTCATTTCTTTCCACTATACAGTAATTGATATCTTAAATCCCCTTTGGTTCCCTTTTTGCTTTTTTTTTTTTCCATCCTTTCCCATCTTACACTCCTTTTTTTCCAATTATTTCCTATTATTCCCATTTCCCTACCTTCTAATGTTTGTCACATCCAATTTCCACTTGGAACAGGCTGATTTTTTCAAGATAACTAGCCCTACATAAGAGCCACCAACACTGTATTTTGCTGTTAACTGGCATTCCTTCAAATTTACAAGTAGTATTTGGCATCTTGGACTCTCTTTGGGTTAGGTTCCAAAATGCAGATGCATTGGCTGAATAATAAAAGGGGAAGAAATTTCATCACTCTGTGAAGTGCTAGATATGATAAAAAATGATAAAATCATACAAAACAGCCTGAAGATGGTAGAGGTGTGTGGTTAACACAAGCATTTTACATTCCTGCTGCTGCCTCATTTCCTGTGTAAAATTAGCAAAATGCATTGAGACTTATAGAGATCAGTACATCACAAGAAGCCATTGTGATTTAGGCTGGCTTTCGAGACATGAAATAGATTCTTGCTCCTGTCTGCAAAGAACAGGCACTGGTATTCAGAGCCAGCAGTAATACAGTTGATGGAAGAGCTGCAAAGGAGGTGGCAAAGGAAAGTGGCTTGAAGAGGGAGGCAGTTTGAATTGAATTAAATTTGGCTGCAATAATTGTTCAGTTCAGTCATTTTACTCTGCCTTCCTTTCCAACATCTTAGTTCTTATCCTTCAGATGCTTTTGCCTCCTGCTTTTATAACTAACTTTCAAGGGAGACTCATTCCTATCATTCACTCTGGATGATGGCAACCATTTTTTGTTTCTGTCTATAATCAGTTGTTCTGTCCATCATTACACTGCTGTACTGCTAGAAAAGCACCTTTCTTCATGCCATGGCAAACCACTGTTGTAAAGATCAAACCAAACAGCACAGTGATGTTTACCTTTTCGACATTAAACTGCAAGTTTTTTTAGACCATTTGTTTATTTGTGCTGTTAACCAGATCATGTTCTAGCAAAGTGCTGCAATATTGAAATGTCAATGTTCATTTATGAGCCACATTGAGATTCCCTAAACGAATGCAAGCAGTGCAGAGTGATTTGTATGCAAAGCATATGTTGTCTAATCAAATTCATAAATTCAAAGCACATTTAATCAATTAGTTATTTGATTCACCAGCATTTAAAAAGTTGCCTTAATGATATCAAAAGCAGAATAAACAATGGATCATAAATTATTTTTCTTCTAAATTAAACGGATATGATCATGGTAGTTTGTATCTCAAATAATGAACGAGAAATTCATATCAAGGAAAGAGCATCTAAAACTGTTCTATTTCTTTCTTTCTGTAATTTGTTTTCCAAAGTGGATGTTGTTTAAGATAAAAGTTAAATATTTGTCTTCTGTACAGATAACATTTTAGTAGGAATATACTTTTTTCCAGATTAAAAAGAGAAAGCTACAGTTTATTCCACTCCTTTCAATATTAAGTTACCCTATAAATATATTTTAGCATTATGTAAAAATAAATAATCTTTTCCATTAAAAGAAAAATAATCAGATATCAGAATTGCTACAGATTATTTGTATAAGTTTGGTTTAGCACTTTACCCTCCAGTTCCCAATAGTATGCAAAAAAACTATCTTAGTGGAGTTTTTATTAATAAAAAGATAAAATCACCAAGCAGCATTTTTGTATTCTTTCTGCTACTATTCAAGATGGGAAGGTAGAGCACATGCAGAAGAAACTCTAGACTTCGACAAATAAATTTAATTAAATGCCCAGAATCAGAAATCAAGCAATCAGTCATGGATCTTATCTCATCCATGTGCCCAAGGCATGATTAAATCCATCTCACTGTAGGTATTTTTCTAGCCAGCTGTTAATCACTAACAATTCTTAGCACTATACTACCTCTACAAACTATCTATTCTTGTCCACCTTTAGAATTAGAAAGATAATATCTATTCTCGGTCATCTTGGCTGCAGTTTAAACCTATCATTAGTGACATAAACAGAATATGCTTTCTTGTTTGCAATGAGTTTATATATCGTAAGTCTGTTGTAAAGACTGTAAAAAAGATATCCCTCATTTGTCTTTTCTGAAGAAAAATAGTCTGAGTTCAGAGTTCTTCACAGGTTATGCTCAGTAGACCTCTCATTACTCCTGCATTTATATATGCACTAACAGGCCCACTTAACACCTGAATCTGGACCAAGTATTCCATAAGTTTCAGTAAAGCGGAAAGATTACTTCCATCTTACTATTTATACTCTTTCTATCAATTTTTCAAATGTCTACCTTCTTAAAGAAATTCATAGAACTGATGACTAGTACCCCAGTTATCGCTTTCTGTAACTCATAACTCTTTTGGGGTTTTTTGAACTGTTCTATATAGTGACTCTTCAATCCTGTGAGCTAAGTCTTTCCTACCTAGGAATACTGTGCATTTGTTCCTTTGAAAAACACCTTTTTTTTCCAGACTGCTTCTTCAGGTAAAATTGTACTGAATTCACATCCTGTTGTACAATGTATTTACATTCTGTCGTCATCAGCATATGTAACAAACATCACCCCTCTCATTCATGAAAACAGTGAATACCTGACCCAGGACACATAACTCAGTATTTCTCTCTATTTCATGGCAAGCCATTGTTTCTTGCCTTCTGTATATGATTTACCTATTAGTTTTGATGTAGTATTTTCAAAAATGTCCTGCTTTTCTAAGTAGCCTTAAAGCACATCAATGATCGAGGTGTGTCATCTCTAAAACTTTTCCTCCACCCCCATGTTGTCATACAGAAGACTTACTGTTTTATGGAATTTGCTCTTGAAAGATTGCGTTTAGTCTTATCTGTCTCAATCATTTTCTTAGTTACTTTCATATAGAAATACAGAATTTTCTGGTAGCTTCGTTAAGTCTGCAAGTCCCTAGTTCCTTCTTTTTCTCCTTTTTCAAAGGTAAACCATATATTTATCCTTTTCTGTGCTTTTTCTACTTCACCAAATCTACACAAGTTTTGAAAGGCAACAAGTAATGGCTCTGCACTTCAATCAGGCAGGTCATTCCGTTTCATAGCATTCATTTAATCCTGGGGATTTGAAAACATCAACATATCTAAATATCCAGTAACCATTCTGCCTTATTCCAAGGCTGAGTTCTTGCTGTTTTGTCCTTGGTGTTACTTATGAAGGTCTACTGATTACAGCTGATCTTCCCAATGAAGAGTTATATAAAGAGGCAGACATCATAATTTCTTCTATCACAACTGAAAAAAAGGTGAGAGAGGGAACACTACAACATGGGAAAACTGCAAACGACAATTAAATCAGCATAGAAATGTTGAAAGCTTGTGATGAGGAACTCATCAATAAAATTACTAAACCAAAAAACACATAATCAAAACTTGTGCAATCCTACTGCTGTAAAAAAACCAAGAATGAACCCAATTACAAACCTGACAGCAACTTGTAATCTAACACACAAGTCTAGATGGAAATTATTTTGCAATTTGTAAATATAAGGCTGCATTTGCCATCATGAAAAAAAATTGATTATCGTAAGTCTTAATGACCGAATGAGGACCTAAATCTCAAAAATAATTTCTTCTTTAACATATAGGCATATGAACCAGAAAGATATGAATAATACATACAAATTCAGAGGTATTTCTGAAGCGTATAAACTCTAAGTAGAATACTTTAAGAATAAACACTTAGAGGTTCATTAAGTGATCTAACGCCTCCACAATGCCTACAAGACAAAATTATTTGGGACATGGATTAAGAATGAAGTTCTGCAGTCAGGAGACAGATCAGAAAAGACTGACTACAATACCAGGCTTAGAACCAAAGCTACAAAACACATCAAGTGCATAAAAACATCTTAAAATAGGGAACTAAAGAAGTCCTTCTGCTTTGTTAAAAGAAGTTCCAGAGCCACCTCTCTCCCACATACATCAAGCATCACTTCAAAATATGCAGTGCTCTTCCTTCCAGGCATAAACAAATCCGTATCATCACCTGTCAAGTAGCTCTAAGGACAGAACTTAAATGGGATTGAGTCATGGTACTGACAGCACTCTTTCAAATCAGTGTAATCCTAGTAATACATTTCAGCCTCCCTTGTCCTGCTGAAGTAAAAGGTAGAATTCCTACTGTCAGCAGTAGAGACAAGATTTCTTCACATATGTTAATACTGAACAATAGCAGACGTTAGGGGACTCTGACCTATTGAACAACATTGTAATGCATTCCAGCATCTGGAAAGTGAAGCTAGCAAAATTCATTGAGGAAAGACTGAATCTTTTTATTATTTTTTTTTAATAAAACTACTACCTACCCAGGAACATAGTGAATTATCTTTCACTTGACATACTTCTTGTCTTCCAAGCAAGACAGGATATTTTAATAGAGTGCATGTTAAGAATACGTAGTGCAAACCACTGCAGATAATTCTCCAATTTGGTACCAAAAAAGTTGCAGAGCAAAAAGAAATGCTTCATCAATATCAGTTAAGTTTCCAACATTTCTTGCAGTATCTCTCAACAGCACTGCGGTGTGTTTTGCTAACATTCAAATTCATACGAACATAATTTTGGGGCTCTGAACTGGTACTAAGTAGTGCCATTTAAACATACAGAGATATTTTCCCACTATCTAGTTAGTACTGACATTTTGCATTCCTATCTTATGAATATTGAGTCATGAGGTCAAAAGTTTTTTTAAAAAATGTCATAGGTTTAATAAAAAATTATGTCATTTGTATTTGGTCACATTTCTTCATTTGACCAACTACTGGTTTCGAACTTCTAGCCATATCTCTATTATTCTTTCCTATCATTCTTCTAGGTTTTGAGGTTTTTTCTTTCCAAAGACATCATATTTTATCACATTTAATAGTATCAAGACTTCTCACAGTAGGATTTACATTTGGATTTGGCACAAAATAGACAATTCCTAAGGCAACATATAATTCCAATCCATTAGGCTAATGTATTGCAGCTGTTGTGAACAGTGAGCATGTCATCCTTTGTATAATGACGTCTGGTACAGCACAGAGTATAAAACAACAAACTGAAAAATTACACTGCATCTAAATATGACAGAGAGTTATTTTCACCCTGTTCCCCCACCTCCATTCTCCACAGAGGAATCTGTTGTATGTATGGGTAACATGTTTGGGGTTTTAAGTGTTGCCTTTTACAGCTGGTAAACTCTCCTACAAAAGCATTCTGACCATAGTTTACCTGCAATGTATATGTAAGTAATCAGTATTCAGCACTGGTTGTCAATTAGATTTTTTTAGAAAGTAACAGTAATTTACATCAGAACTCAATTATGAATTCCACTTAGTTTTCTTGATTTTTACTTTAAAAAACTTTCACTACAAAACCTACAAAATTTCCTTTTGGTAGAAGGTGGACCATTAGCAAATCATTCCATGAATTCATGTGGATTCATTTTCACTTCTTCTGCCTGAAAGAGTCAGTATCAACATTTTCTACCCTGTCAAAGAATACCTTTGCCAGACTATCAGACATTATGATATAACTCCAAACTCTCTTGTTGATACCTACTTTGCATGGAATATTATATATTCTGAGAGAAAGACTGAGAAAAAACAAAGGATGCCTTCCTAACTTGTTAGGTAAGTTACCTTCACAGAGCAGGGTCTAGTCCCTACATTGTCACAGCAACAAAAGGCACTAAGTTACACACCCCACAATAAGCACTAATGCCACAATCAGGATGGTTCCTGGTGCAATAGGCGATACAAATCCAAATGCTGAATATTAACTGCTGACATACTATAAAGAGTGATTAATTTCAGTGCCACAAGGATAATGTATGCAAGCATCCATGAATGCAATAGCAAATCTGGATGCTTCCATAAGGCAGTTCAAAGAGCCACTACAGAGCTCCCTAACTAAGCCCTTCTGCTTGGCTAAGACGCCTTATCTTGCTTCAAGATCCTCTACTCTGAAATGTGAACAATGATAACAGCATTGCAGGGGAAGCAGAGGATTCTTCTTCTTCAGTAAATCTTTCCCAGAAAAATATTTTCAACCCAATATGCTGTGGGGAGAAAGGATTGCATGAGAAGACTCCCTATAGCTTTTTTTAAAAAGCATTTAAGAAGGTGTTTGGCTATAACACTGAAGGAAAGTGGTTATAAAATATTTAGAATATCACAGAAACAATAAAATTATTAATTTGAGCATATTAATTTGAACCCTAGGATTTTGGCATTTACATCTTTAGCTGCAAGGAAGCTTCTCAAGGAAGCTAGGATCACCAATAACCTACAGTTTGTGATGGCCCATGTAGGGTAGCTCTTCTCCTTTTTTTTAATATTTTTCCCCAGAAATACAGACTTTTCACAGAAAAATTGTTCTGTCAAATTCTATTTTAATATCACCAGCTTTTACTTTAATGTTGCCTCTTTCATCTTTCTCAAAATTGATGAAGATTTTGCAACATAAACTTACTTCTTGCATATTTCTTTTAAAGAAACTAATTCAAAAGACCTCAGAAAGGAACTATGGAAGATGAGTTAACTTGCGGGTGATGACATTACAAATCTTTAATAAATTAGTTTTTTAGAAAAGAGTCTTCTGAGACATATTTAATCAGATTGTAATATAACCCCATGTATTGCATCCCTAATTACATTGTATCATTTAGTTAATATGGTTTGTACTTCAATTATTAAAATTCATGATTTATCCTTATGAAATTAAAATGATCAAACATACTTGATAAAGCCAGTTTTAGAAATAGATTAAGTCATTTTCTACCATCATGTAATTATGTTACCACTAGGGTTCATTTTAATTATGACAGAGAGCTACAGAGAAGTTAGAACACTTCATATCAAATACAAGTAGAATGGTAAAGTACCAAAGCAACCGCAACAATTTCTTATTTATAAACAGGGAACCAAAAATATATGTGACCTAGAAACTATCTTCCTGTATACATTAGATTCACTTCACATTTTTCCTTTAAATAGGTGTGTCAACTTTTTTCACAAGAACATTTGTGAAGTTAGAGGTATATAGATAAATTTACTTCCATGTAGAAAAGCTTACACAGTAATACCACATTCCCTCTTCCCCAGTGTTCCAGATTAGTCAGATTAATTCACATTGCTAGTTGTATCAGTAGCACTTCACAGCAAAAGGGGGAGAACAACAACCTTTTATTTGACCCAAGCCCATCTTTTCAAGTACCTCCATCTGTCCACACCTTAACATTATCCAATAACATCCCCACAAAAAACAAAATAATCTTAAACTATAAATCACATAAGCTGCTTGCGAGGGTGTTAATGGGACAAGTCATCACAGACTAACCAGGAGGACACTGGATTCCCCGGAGCAGAGGCACACATACCATGAGTTCCTTCTTCACTACAAACTTGAAAGTTGTTCCGTAAATTTAGCGGATAGAGCAGACAGAACAGAAAAACTTAGGTTGTCAAGGACCTATAGATGTCATCTAATACAACCTCCTAGTCAAAACGGAGTTTACTTCTGTTAGATCAGGTTGCCAAGAGCTTTATCCTTAGAGGCTGTTCCTAGGAGCCTGCCAGAGCAACTTTTTCCAGTGATTGACCATTCACACTGTGAATATATTATTCTTTAGGCCTGGTTCAAATTTTCCCTGTTGCAACTTAATGACTGTTGCCTCTCAACCTTTTAATGTGCACGTCTGAGAGAAGCCAGGTTCTGTCTACTCCACTAGATAGTGGACACCAGCTATTAGATCCCCTGTAGCATTCTCCTTTCTTCAGCTTTTTGCCATATAATGTATGCCTCAAGCACCCAGCTGCCATAGTGGCCCTCCCCTGTACTCTAACCCATTCATCAGTATCTCCTTTGTACTGAGGGGGCACAAAAAAGACAGGATTTTAACTGCTTGATAACAGCAGATTCTTTGGCAGAGATTTAATATGAATTGCTTAATTTGTGATCATTTCTCATCATTACATTTGGAACACTGGGAATGATCTATCAATAGATATGCGAACCTAAACCGTGTTCTCATTCTCTGATATTTCTGTAATTGCATTCTGTAGTAATTGCTCATGTTATGCATAAAATGTCCACTTTGCTCCTACAAAGGAAATACACTTTTTCCTAGGAGCGGAGAAGCACAGAACTGAGGGAAGGGCTTTGGTTCCTACTATCTCAATTTAGGGAACAAACAGAAGCACCCTAGCTGAAAGCAAAACTGTTCTCAGCTCTGACCTAAATCAGTAGAAAAGAATAGTCTTCTCTAAAGGAGATCCATCCACCAACACATGGCTCACACTCTAGAAAATGCCATCTTCACCACAGAAGAGAAATACAGTGAACGTGTCTGAAGTTAGACACCTTTTCAGAAGACTAGGGTTTTCTGAGAAAAGCAGATGTAGAAAATATTAATTTTATAGTAAAATAATTAACTGGCTTTGCTTTTTTGTCTTCCTTTATTTGGTAAATATACCTTTAGATCCATAGAAAACAAGCAGCACAGGCTTCTACCCAGATGACAATCTGTTGCCTGTATTCCACATCATTAGAACATGACACATACATTGACATATACGGAAATAAGGGTTTCTCTAAGTCGGTAAAATGCAGCAAAATAGGCTCTTGGGACGCAGAGATCAGGTGCACATAAATGGGCCAGAAAACTCTCTAGACAGACTCTGAATTGGAGGGGAAGAAGGAGGGAGAAGACACAAAGAGTTACACTCAAGTCTGGAAACTGAGAGAAGGAAACTGCTGTCATATTAAAAACAGGTTCCCTTATAATCTGCATCTTAAGCATGGCTGAGTCCCAAAGTAACCGTAATGAAATTGAAAAGAAAGGAGATATAAAAGGAACATTTATACTTCCCTATAAATTAAGTGTACTATTTTAATAACAATGCAAAGAATACAGAAAGTTATGTAATGTATTAAGACATATTAAGAAGTGTTAACACATGCCAATAGCTGCACGAGTAACAGTATGATCATACTGAATGATTCTTTTATGATACTGAAAGCTCACTGCCTTTTGGTCAGAAACCAAAATGTCAGCAGAGCATGTAATGTCATACAGGACTTTGTTTGATTGCTGATTATTGCCAGATCATTGACTTGAAATTGCAGGCTCTGGCTACTGAGGCACTAAAATATTCTTTTGCCCACATCCACTTCAGCTTGACTGTTAACTTACAGCCCCTCAAAATAAATCACGGTGAATATGCATCCTTACAGTTACTGCAGAGCTGGAACAGTGTTTTGACCTCAGGAACTATTTAACATAGGAAAGACGGTTCTAGAAAATAAAGGTATCTTCCTACAGCATATTTTTCTTCTTTCTACTAGCAGAAGTATTTTACAACAGATTTGCATGGATTTGAAGGTCATTGATGGATGCCATTGTATATACAAACTAGTAACTTTTGCTCTTTTATGTTAATACAGCATTATGGCTAAAAGATGTCCTATTTGCTAAAGTATGCAATGGAATATCTGTCACATCGTCATTTAGGTACAATTCTATATAAATGAAATCAAAAAGCAAAAAAGAACATTTTTCTGGTGCTCTCTCCCTCAGTCATTTTTACAGAGATAGGGGATTTATTCTGACCATGGTAGCAGGTGATTTATTATTTTGTTGCTGCAGAAACAGACAGCTGAAAAGGGGTTTTGAAATGGAAATTGTGACATTTACTGAGTAATAATCTTATACCGCCATTTACAGGAAGCAGGTGGTAGCTGTTTACCATTGCAGACAGATGGAAGTCCTACAGAGGAGTTATTTTTTTCTGTTAGATAAATTAGCTTAAATAATTCAAGTGTTTTTTTCCCTGCCTGATTTGTACTTTGTGCAAATTTACGTATTTAAAGACTGTTTTTACTATCAAGCACAGCTCATATTGTTTTTCCTTTTTGAGCCCCTGTGAACCAGATTTACTTTTTACAAAGAATATAGTAACTATTTAATATCCCCAAAAGAGATGCTGCATGAGGGCAAGTAGCATCATGAAAAATTCTGCTCATGTTAATGTGGGGCAAAAATATTTTCCAACTAAGCACATGTCCATAGAGCTTTATCCTGAGTGTCACAGCCACACAGCAGTTAGGAGGATGTACCAGTGATACCAACCACACACATACTCTTTGCTGTCTCAACCCTATACTTAGCATTTTCACTGATGATTATTTTTAATCTCTGTTTTAAACAAGTTTTCAAAACACAAATATAGTATCTTCAAAGTTGCCACACTGTTTCTTGCAGAATGAATTAATATGCCCACTTCTAATGCCTCCAATATTTACAAATATGTTGTATGGCAAAGAGTGTTTTGTAATAAATCTCAAATCAGAGTAGGAATTTGCTGCAGGTTTGGTTTTTTTTGCTTGGTTCCTGATCGGCTTCTTTACCTTGAGGAAGTATAGGAATGAAAGAGGAACAGTCTGAGAAAGTAGCAATCACCCTCTCATGGAGTCATACTA
>VXAK01008032.1:209-18013 GCA_013399435.1 Arenaria interpres
TCCTTCCCCCCTCCTCCCCCCTTGGATTTTCCGCAAATTAGCAGATCAAGAGAGATTCAGAAAATGTCTCTGAATACACATGTGTGTTAAGTAAGCTTTCTTTTGAGGCGTGGCCAAAGCCTTCTAAATCCTTAATTAAGGGCAGCTTGAGTCTGGGAGCTTTATTGCGCTGTACTGCTGACAACCGAGGTTAAACTTTCCTGCTATCTTTCATGCGCTTCTAGGAATTACGCAAGATCTTTGCAACTTTTGAAATCAGGGAGCCGGGCTTTGGAGCGCGGTCCCTGTGTCCTATTGCACTTCCTTGAAGGAAAGGCTCTTGGGGAAAGTGGGGTCCAGCAGCACCAAATGGGCTTAAGAAGGTTTTATCAACCGGTTACTCGTTGTGCAGCTTGGAGCAACCTTCCCTTATAAATACCGCAGTCCTGAGAGTATTTGCATAGATCAGCGTATGATTATTTATTTTTTTTCCCCCTTGCAGAAGAAGAGCAAGAGGAAGATGAGGAAATCGATGTCGTTACATTAGCTGAAGCGAATGAATCCGAATCCAGCACCGAGTCCAGCACAGACACATCAGAAGAGCACAGTAAGCCCCACCACAGCCCGCTGGTTCTCAAACGGTGTCACGTCAACATCCATCAGCACAATTACGCCGCTCCTCCCTCCACCAAGGTTGAATACCCAGCTGCAAAAAGGCTAAAGTTGGACAGTGGCAGAGTTCTCAAACAGATCAGCAATAACCGAAAATGCTCGAGTCCCCGCACGTCAGACTCGGAAGAGAACGACAAGAGGCGAACGCACAACGTCTTGGAGCGCCAGAGGAGAAATGAGCTGAAGCTGAGTTTCTTTGCCTTGCGTGACCAGATACCCGAGGTGGCCAACAACGAGAAGGCGCCCAAGGTTGTTATCCTGAAAAAAGCCACGGAGTACGTTCTTTCCATCCAGTCGGACGAACATAGACTGATCGCAGAGAAAGAGCAGTTGAGGCGGAGGAGAGAACAGTTGAAACACAAACTCGAGCAGCTAAGGAACTCTTGTGCATAGAAACTCTTGGGCATTGCTTAGAATCACCCAAACTAGACTGAATCGATGATAAAATATTAATGTTTCTAATATCATTCATGAACTACACCAGTCCACCGAGTATGGAACTATTGCAACTGCATGCTGTGCGATTTAACTTGAGACTACACAACCTTGGCTGAATCTCCCAAGGGTTTGGCCAGAACCTCAAAACTGCCTCATAATTGATACTTTGGGCATAAGGGATGATGGGACATTCTTCATGCTGGGGATGAACTCTTCGACTTTTTTTCTTTTAAAATTTTGTATTTAAGGCATTTTTTCATATGAGAATCCCAAATAAAAGTTGTCCCCAGTTTGCTGTATATATTTACACATCTTATTGCCATGTAAATACCTTTAATAAAGTCTTTATAGAAAAATGTGCAACATTAATACGCAACAGTTGTGGCAACTGGATTTATACTTGTCTTCAACTTCTGTGCCATAACATTTCACAATTTTGTTTTTTATTTAAATACATTTTTTCTTTTAAAAATGATTTTTATTTTGTTTTTAGAGAAATAAATATTTGCCCAAAATATAATTAGCTAAATCCTGTGTAAAGACTTTGCTTTGTCTCCCACTGTTGTCATTAGATGCTTATTTCTGTGACATCCCTCTCCCTCTCATTGTGGCGGTGACCCGACAAAAGTCAAAGGGGAGTTAGGTCAGAGGAAATTATGATAGTTTTGCAGCTTAGTAGGGTGTTGAGTTTCTTCCTTCCTCCCTTGTATTAATTCAAGTAGATGAAATGGTTGGTCTGATGTGCTTTGTTGGTTCAACTACTGTTGCCACCAGTGCCTCTGTGAAGGTGGGTGGTAGGAATGTCTGTCTTGGCTAGGGTCATTTGCCCCCTGAAAGTAAAGTTGAGGTGGTGTGTCTTTACACCGGTCGCACCAGTGTATGGGCTGTGCATTCCTTCCAAATACATATAATTACATTTTTGGGGCATGGCCTTCATTCTGCGCTAGGGACTCAGCTATGTATTTTGAGGGCTGCTTTGTAGTAGGCTCACCTTAATTGCTTCCTGTTTGATTTTGAACAGAAGCTAAACGGGATAAGAAAATAAGCCGAGATGGTGAGCGTTGAAGTGGTTAAAACAACAGAGCGGTTTCCCTTTTTAAGTGCTGAAATCAGCAGAGCCAATCTTCCCCGTCAAACACCTTAACACTTCATTAATGTGAATAGTTGCTGGGATTTCAAGGAATACAAGTTCAAGGATGCACAAAAAGGAGCAAAAGAAAAAGAAGAGCTATTTCTCAGTTGAAGAATACGCTGAGACAGATCCCTAACATTTGCCAGACATATTAAATTGTATTTACATTCAGGAATTGTCTCATGAGCTTCAGATGAGCAATCCAGTACTTGCTTGACACAGCTCCTAAGATAAGGTTGGGTATTTTTCTTCCCTCCTTTCACCCACTCCACTTTGGTCAGAACTTGAGCAAGAAATCAATGAGCCCTTTGATGTGGGGGAAGAAGGTGCTTTTCAAAAAGTTAAACCTTGTACTTTTAGATTTTCATAATTCCCGTTAAATACATATTTGCTTGGCTTCCAACCATTTGGGCAGCAGTGCTGCCAGATAACACCAGTGCCAGCAACTGAACTGGGACTGAGGGTTCAAGTTTTCTATTCCTTTAGAGTTTGGAGTGGGAAGAAGAAGAGTGGAGTGTGGGTGTACATGGGGTGGGGGAGCAGAGGTAGAGTTTGAGGGACGGGGTAGATGCCAAAGGTCTCTGTCCTGCAAAGCCTTAGGTAACCATCCTAACAATTTTGTGCTTGGGACTCCCGAAAGAGAGTGAGTGTCTAAATCCCGTTTGATGGGGTGCTTGAAGTGCTGGGCTGAAGGTTTCTTGGGGGGAAAAAAAACCCAAAACATTCTGTTAGAAAACCAGGAGAAAGTAAGGCTTTTTTCTTTAATTTGTCTGCACCAACCGCTTGTAACTGGGTTTATAGAAGTGGTCTGCTGTTGCTTTTTTTCAGTGTGTGATTCAGATATTCAGTTATGAGGAAAAAGAATGATGTGAAATGAAACTGTTAATTGTATCTGAACTGTAAATCAGGACATCTTCCAGCTCTGAATAACAGAAAAGTTCTGCCTTTTATTAGACAGGATAACTTACTTTAAAATAACACGAATTTCACTTGCTTTCCAGCATGCACTCTATCCTAGATACTGCTCAGAAACAGAAGCAAGCTGTTACTCAAGGGTTTCTAACCGCATGCCCATCCTCTGAAACAAACCAAGAAGTGCAGGTCCATCCATGAGCTATGAAAAAAGTCTGTCACCTTTGGGTCTCACTTTCATGTATTAGCAAACCCCCTTACTTCTCCTCGCTGAATGAGGTTAGGTCACAATGGTTAATAAACCTTTCCTTATTTGTCGGCTTCTGAAATCATTTGGAGAATAGTTTTGGGTTTTTTCTTCTATCTGCATAAAGTCCTTGGTCTTTTAATGAATAGGATATTTGCAGTTACTTAATTTTTTACTCTCACTTTTTAATTGAACATCGGTTCCACTTGACACTTCCCTCCTGGAAGAGTACACCAGATCATGAACATGATCCCAGGTTGCTACTCTTAAAGAGTCTGATTTTATGGGATGACACTTCATATTTATGAATTTCTTACTTTGCTGAAGGATTATGAAGGACCAAACCAACATAGTAAAACATAAATAAATTCAACACAGTGGCTGGGTGCAGGAGTCAAAAACTTCTCCTGGTCATTAAACTGCCACTACAATAAAGAGGAAGGTGGCTTCCACTTTCCGCCTCTGCCTGAGAGGTTGGGATGTTTGGAAGACACAGAAATCCCATTCGAGTATCCTGGCTGGATTCAGTTAGTAATGCATTGTATATGGATAGGGAAGTGTCAGGGTTTGCTGCTGTTTTGGAGCAATAAAAGAGATAAGCTTATAAAAAAAGCCTTTGAGCCGTGAAATAAAACACAGTAAGTATTTACAGTGCTTGCCAAACAGCTGTACCAAACCACTACTTGAAATACAAGGAGCATTTTTAGCTTCATCTCTCTGCTCCTTTACTTTCACAGGAGATTTCAAGCCACTTATCTTCCCGAAAAACATGAGGCAAAATATGGTATCAAAAGAAACTAGGAACCAAAACTTCATGGCGAAAATAAAATTGCCCTTATCATATACTCTCACTGTTCTCATTTAATAATACTGATTTTTAAGGTTCCAGCTTCATTTTTTTCTTCTTGTGTATAAATTCTGTCTGCCCAGCCAACTAATAACCTGAATGACTTACCAATACAAAATATGCCGGGGGAGCACTGAGATGTACAAAAGCACCTGCATTGGCTTAATTCAGCTCCCGTTTGAGCCAGTTGAAATTCCATGTTTCTTCCAGGGAAACACTCATGCCAGTGGAGGATGCTCTTGAAAATTTTATCGCTGCGTATGAAGAAATCATTTTGCTTGCCCCTGCCATAACCACTCTTGCTCCTGTAGCACTTTGCAACCATTGCAGGCAGTTGAGAGATGACAAACATTTCATCAGAGCTGTATTAAAAGGAGAATTTCAGGTAAGAGGAATAGAATTACTGTAAACTGGAAATAAGCCAGGCCACTTCAGTTAACATCTGAATTTATTCAAAACGGAAGATAGAGGTGGTTGTTTCATCTACAGAGATGAACCATCTTCTAATATGCTGGGGTTTTTAAAAAAAAATTTTTTTTTACTTATTTATCTGTGTTAGAGTCATCTGCCAATGAATTATCAAAAAAATAAAACTGAATGTATAGGGGATCCTAACACAAGCAGACGGCTTGGGAAGAGACTCAGGATTTACTTCCCAGCTTATGGGTTGGCTATTTCCTCATTTTAAAAGGACATCTATGGGAGCTTCTGAAAAAAAGGCTCTGCTGACTGAAAACTAACCCCTGGTTTCCCCTTGAGGTTTCCACACAGATGCGGCCTAAATCTGCCTAGAAAAAAAAAATAAATATCAAGAAATGAGATAGATAAGCCGCAGAAGCCGGATTTCATTTCCAGTACAAAACGTTTGACGTTCATCAGGTTTCACCTGCCTTCGTGCCATTTACTCATCTCAGACGTTAGCTGTGGAGTCAGCGGGGACGGGCAACAGCAAGAACGTTATCCAAGATTCAGAATAACAGCTAGGAAGTCAAAGGGGTTTTTGTGTTGTTTTTTTTTTTTTTTCTAGTTCTGCCATTCACCTTCTACAGAGATCTTGGGCAAAGGGAGGGTGCAAGCCTTTGGAGCACCTTGCTGATGGCAGTGGACTCAGCGGCGTGAGCAATGTACATCATGGAAGAGCTGCGGTTACCACGCATCCAGGGGGGAACAGAGTTGGGTGAGATGCTGCCCAGGCAGTGACAGTACCACCTCTTCATCCATTCTTGACTATATGATGGTATTTTTTCGCATCTCTACAGAGGCCAAGCACCTCGTCTCTAGTCTGTCCAGTCTCCATCTTCCTAGGAAATAGATTAGGTTTTCTGATAATAAAGAGTATGAGCTTTGGTGCTGAATATTAAGGCATACAAAAAAGTTTCATCCACCACTTGCCAAAACTATTTAATGTTTGTGGTTACTGAGCAAACCTTGCTTGAAGTTGCCACCAATGCATGGGAGCCCGAGCTACGTGGGACAACTGCATGGTCATGCTTGAAGCCACGAGATACAAGGGAGAAGTCATTGGCTGAGAGTTGAACTGCAGGACTTCAGCTGACTTCGATGGCAAAGTATCTTACTCTCACAAGGACTGCAGTTTCCAGTCAACGTATGAACTGCGGCACTATTCCTTGTTCTGCACAAGTCTGGGAGAAAGCAGCTAAGTGGGTTAGTTCCTGACATGTATTATGGTGATTGCATTTTGGTGCTAAACTCACCCTTCATATATGTCTCTCTATGGGTCTTGCTACAGCTACTGTTTTGTCAAATACGTTTCCATTCAAAGCAAAGCCTTTCTTGTAACCACGTGTAATTTCCATTGCAAGCTTCTATGTCCCAATTATGTGGAATTATGTTTTCCCTATAGGATCAAAAAGAAAAAAAAAAAAAAAAGAAAGAAGAAATAAAGGATTAGGTGCTATTACTGAAGAGGTTTTAAAATATAAGCTGCAAAAATGGAGCAATCTGACTGGGTAACAAATAGTTCCAAGCAAAGAAATTAACACCGCTTGGAACTAATTAGCCCCATCAGCTTCCTTCATGCTAATTTATCCATGATGAAAGAGGACCGAAATAGCAGGAGGAGAAAAAAAGAAAATATTAAAAATTACAGGAATTGTGCTTTATGTACAACTCCTCTGAGTAGGCAACCCCCAATAAATTCTGCAGGCTGCAGTGGGTGATGAAATGCGAAGCCCCGCTCCCGCAGCCACCTCCTCCGGCCACCCCCCGCGTCGCTGCAGGTCCCGGTCCCATCGCAGCGCTCCCCTTTCCCAGCACGTTCCTCTTCCAGGCGCCACGCGTGTGCGAGGGGCTGCTCCTGGGGGTGCAGCTGCCGGAGTGAGAGCTTCTTTCCACTCCTGTTTCTCCCATTAATCCGCTCCGTGACGACAGCAGGACCCAAACAAAGCCCCTTGGTGCAGGTAGTTCCTGTGATCTAGTGCCTGGCTGGGCGTCTGACAAAGCCCTTTCTTGGCTTGTGACCAAGGCCGTGCTGCGTTACGGATGAATTAGGGGAAGAGGGATCATCTCTGCCGCTTTGTAGGTACAGCACATGCGAACGAAAGGTTTGCACGCTTCTCCGTGGCAAGAAAATATCCCTGCTCTCCCTCCCTCCCCTGCAGAAAAGTGGGGTCTGCACTGGACAGCCCCCACATTGCTCAGCTTCTAGATCTATTCAGTCTGATTTATGTCATTTATTAAGGTTTGTTCAGTCTGATATGGGCAATGCTGTTTATATGCTTAAATAATTTGGTTTCATTCCTATCGTATGTGTCCCAAGAAAGAAAACCTGCCCGGTACTAACTGCTACCAGAAATGGTGTTCCAACAAGAGTGCTTTAGGAAGACCAGTCTTGACCTATCTAAAACCAAATAAAAATGTAGTGAAGATGCTGGATCAGACATCAAAGGTGACCTTTCCACCCCCAGTTTCTAACAGGGTTTTTTCACTATTCCACACTTCATGAATTTACTTTTAGGCTACATGTTAAATGCAGGAATAGAGCAGTAACTGGAATCTAAATTAAAGGGATGTAACGAGGTATATCGCAAGCATTATGCTATAATCCATGTTCCACGCGCATACAAATTTAAGAAATAAATCAAGTTAGTTTCTGAGGAACCTGAACAAAGATACTTCAGCCTTGGACTAGGCTGGGTTTCCAACAGTAAACGACATCACTATATGACAGCCACAACCTAGCTTTCAAATAACAGACTTTTTATGTTGTATAAATGTGATGGACAGGAGTGGAAAAGGGAGAGTATATTATTTTTTTTACTTTTATCAACCAAGTGTTTTTCATAGACAGAGATTTTACAAAAAAAGTCCATCAAACTCTATTAATTCACCATGTATCGGCTGCAGACATTGTGATTTGCAATGGAGTCAGAGAAGAAAAGCTGTATTATTTTGATAAATTGTACTGGTTTATAATATTAATTTGATCCGCAAAATTCCTCTCAGATTTTTCTTTGGGCACCAGTAAAATCTTATTATGTATTCTCATTATCATTCATCATTATAGTAAAGAGTAAGATAATATTGTATTGTGCCTAGACTTCTACACTTTGAGGGAATGTAAAAGGCTATATGAATATCTTATGAAGTGATTGCAAAATAAAACTGACATCAAAGAGATTCAACTATGTAACATATTATTCGCTCCCTGTAAAATTGGATTCTTACTGAAAAATGCTTTGCTGCTTTTGCATTCGGGAAAGAGAGAAAAAAAAGTCTCATGCCTTTATGGAACAATACAGTATTTTCCCATGTTTTACAAGGGCAAAAGTATTCATCAGTATCTGTATTTTTATTCGGAATTTGATTTTTGGTGCCTGATTAAAATGAATCCACCCCTTTCCCATTCATGCCAGCGTGCTGCCCTAAAACTGAGACCTGAGTGTGACACCCAAAACGGTGAACACAAACTGCGAAAGCATTAATGGGGCTCCAAGGGCCAAAATAATCACCAGATATTTATGACCTGCTTAGCAGCTGGAGCAGCGAGGTGACTGCCATGGAGGTCTGTGCAGCTGCACCGTGTTGCCTGGTTGTAGGGGTTCCCCCATCCCTCTAATTCATTTTCAAACTTCTTTTTCTTGAAATCAGTGGCCAAATTCCCATTAATGTCATGCACTGCCATGTGGGAATGCTACATGCCAGAAGATTTTAAGCTCAGTTGATGTTTCCATGAGGTCCCTCTGTAAATGTGCCTGGTGCTGCCCCTCAGGGAGCTAGCTTGGAGGAACAGTAAATCCCACCAGAGGAACAGTAAATCCCTCCCAAGAGTACCAGCTCCTGGAGCAGACACACCGTGTCCACTCGACGCAAAGGACTGATCCGGTGTGAGCTCACTTTGCTGGTTCAAATCTGTTTTTAAAGGCTTTGAATAGAAAGCTTTGTGCTGCCAGGCATTACAGCAAATCTGGGAAGTCCCATTTCCCTTCGGGAAATCGAAGTCCGTCCTACCGCAGCCCGTCTGAAGCCATCATGAGCACCCCACAGGGTGCAGATCAGTGATGATGTTGATACGAGTCATATTTATCCTGCTGGATGCTCCAGCCATGCATGGTTTCGATTTTCTTACTATGAGGCCACCACAGCTTACTTATTCCCTAATTTAATTGGCTCTGTGTAAATTAGCTTTCAGTTCATACCTTCCTTTGTCTTGGTATGCATTGGGAGCAAAATCTCGGCCTCTTCACGAAGCACCACACAAACCACAAAGCACTTATTGACTCCAGCAGGGCCAGGATTACAACCTTAATTTTGCAATCTTTCTTTAATCTTCTCTTAATTAATTTAATTCTGATATCATTATCTAGATTGCCCCATTCATTTAGCATCACAGCATCTATCTCTTCATTCTCACTGGAAGGCTTTGGTAACTTTGCAAATGTTGCAGCTCTATCTCCCATTCCTACCTTTTGATCTTTACTAACAGCCTGCCTTTAATGTCTGCTGAGCTCAGCCTTTTATCAGGGAAGGCACTCCACCCCTCCCTGGTAGAGGGGACAACTGCTCTCATCAGCCTAGGCATGAGGAGCCCAAGTTCCACCGCCTGCCTCTCAAGGTGATCCTGCTGGCCCGTCCTGGCTCTCCAGCCAGTTTGAAAACCGGTTCAGCCAAACCCAATTTAAAACTGAAGGGCAGACAGGATTTCATGAAGTTTTACAGCCTATTCCAGTTTTCACTAATTGCAGGACCAGCATTGTCTCTGCTGGGGGGGGTTTCTTCTGGCAGCTGCCTCGGGTGGACAATTCTGGTGTGGGTGGGGAAATGCAGTAACCCACAGCTTCCAGGGGACAGTTTAGGTTAAAAGTATATAATCCATACTGTGATGTTCCATTTACATTGGTTTACAAAATTAGCCCAGCTGATGCCTTTTGGGGGTTTTTTGTTTGTTTGTTGGTGTTTTTTTTTGCCTAGCCACACAAAAATACCATGCTGCTGCCTTCCTTACACTTAATCTTAATGGTACCACCTAAGTTGGGTCAAGCTGTTCTCTCTTCTCCTTGGCCTCAGCGTGCCTGTGGCTCAGCCGGTGGGAAGCAGGGACCCAGCAAAGTGGACAGGCAGTGCAGCTGGGTCAGGGCAAGAGGAGCCAGGGTTCCAGGGTGCAGACTGGCAGGACTTTGCGCCAGGACCCTCCACTAACCCCTATTACATCCCATATCACTGGGATAAAAATGCTTATTCTGGTATAATTTCTTCCTAGGTGGAAAAAAATTATATTAGCACAATTATGCCCATACTGCATTGCTGTAACTCATCGAATTTTTAAAAAGTGTAACTCTTGGGATAAGGAGCTCGTGAAAATGCTGAAGGCAAGCTAGGCTGGGGAGTTGTACGGTGATTTCCACTCTACTGTACATGATCCAGCCCTTTCGTCCCCGCAACAAACGCTTGGTGATTTATCTCCATATTGAGCTACCTCCTGCTGACTGTGGGCCGTGGTGAAATAGCTGATGTGCTGGATATCCTCACGCCATTCCCTCTCCCTCACAGAATCACAGGTGGGTTGAGGTTGGAAGGCACCTCTGGAGGTCATCTAGTCCAACCTTCCTGCTCAAGCAGGGCCACCTGGAGCAGACTGCCCAGGACCATGACCTTTTGACCATGATCATGGCTTCTGAACATCTTCAAGGACGGAGACTCCACAACCTCCCTGATCAACCCATGCTCAGTGGTCAACATCCTGGCTGTGACTGCTTTGTAGGGTGGGTCTTCTTACACGTGATTTAACACAGAGTATGTCAATTTTCAGAGGTGCCAAGCATTTGTAGGTCCCGTTGCCTCTAAACGTGGTTGGGGATGCTCATTGCTTTTAAAGGTCGGGCAAAAAACCTGCTGCAGTTTTCCTCTCCTGAAGCAGTAATGATTTCTGGATGAAAAGATAGCAGAGAAAGGATAAATCTGGGGTACAGGCAGATACAAGCGCACTGCCTGCCCTCTGCCATTTTTTTCTGGGTAACTTTAAACTCTGATGCACTCTGGCTCTCGGGGGAGGCACATTTTCAGAAGCTCTCAGATGTCAGTGGATGCAACGCTCAGCTGAAACTGAGCACAAATGGAAAATCCTGTCCTTCAGTCTCTCCTGGCACTTCAAGGACTTGCTTCGACCTCTTTAAAACTTACCAGCTCTGCCCTCGTTTTCTCACTTCTGTTCACTTGTAGCTATCGGGACCATTTGGCTCTAAGACAAACCAGTCAAACAGATTGCTCTGGCTTCGCTGTCATGAGCTGAGGAAAAAATTAACACCCTGAAATCCCGCGGGCAGAGACTGGACGCTGGCAGGAAGGCAAATAACAGCACACAGGACCTGCGTGGTGCTGGTTTTCTGGAGCAACAGTCTATGCATGTGATGCTTTTCATCTAATGCAAGCTTTCTCTGCCCGTCACCGCCGAGGTGAAGCTGTGCAGCCTGACAACAAAATAGGCTGCTCTGCCTAGTAGTGGAAAGGTCTTTTCCCAGCGCGTACTACGGTTTGCTTAGATGGGCGGCTAAAAATGGTGTGTTGATTTTCACGAAGATTGATAGTCAACACGAATATGCCGCCTGCCTCGCTTCTCTGCTGGACGTTCAGCAGAGAGCCTGGCAAACCTTAAACAATGGGATTGCCTGTTGATTTGGGGATTAAAAGCTGTCTGTGGAAGGGTGCGCTGAGAAAATGTGCTGAGAGCTTCTGCTGAAGGGGCTAATTCATAGTCTAGGCAAGTAGCTTCATAACCATGTCTATCATGAAAATTTGTTATCAGCATACTGTTTGAATCACAGATCAATGCACACTGATTTTGGCAAATCTAATTAGATTTGATGGGGAAGAACATGTTTGCATTTTTTAAGGCTCTGTAGTTCCCATCTCTTTACGTGTAATTTCATTTTTGATTTGTTTAACAGCGATTAAGGGTTGTGAATCATGATACTGCGGAGATGTCAGCCTTGGTTATCCCACTCACTTAGCCAGCCCCGTCCCTCACCCAACGCTGAGAATGGGAGACTGGGAGTCAGGACTCCAGTGCCTCCCAGTTACACCAGCCAGAACTCAATGCGCTCTCCCTGTATGGCCACAGGCAAGGTATTTTACATATCTGCACCTCAGTTTACATATCTGTGAACTTGGATACAGCATATATATGCATCTTAGGGGCATTATAAGACTTCATTGATCACTACTGCTTGTGAACTGCTTCCATTTCTTCTGCTTCCATGGCACAACGCAAAATTAATTATCATCGTTTCTGATGTGGAAGGGGCACAGCCTGGTGCTTATCTGCCTTTGTGAGTACTGTGGCTGCTCTGATTCCAATTTTTGCCTGGAATATGCAATTGCTTGAATCTCTTCTTGGTACAGTGAGGATACGAGCTACACAGGTGTCCACGATGAAGTAAGGGCTTAAATGGGACACTCTCTGGGACTAAACTGGTGAGCTGGTGAGCAGCTTATGACAGATGTCCACACCAGATATATCTCCCTCCGTCCTTAGGTCTTTTCTCCAGTGCCTGTGGAGTTTGTTTAGTGGCTGTTAACCACTTCAGCTACATTCACTTTCCCATCCCAGAGGGAATCCTGTGGTTTGTAATGTAGGAGTAGCATCATCGTGGCTATGAAAATGGGCTTCCAATTCCCAGGACAGCATCCTGCTCCAGTGGACACCTTCACCTCTGACACGGGAGGTAGGAAGAAAGTGGACATCACGGGACAAAGGCTGAGGTGGCTCATGGCACCCAGGGTGCAGCCACTCTCTGGGCAGCAAAGAGATGCAAAGGAGGGTGTTGAACCAGGTCTCCCACTTCTTCGGGAGGTGCTGCGTCGTTGTGTGAAACATGGGCAGTGGTGCCACCATCACCGGCTGTGCTAAAAAAAGAGCACAAGTCTCCCGGCTGCCCTTGAGGAAGATGCCAGCCCTGCAGCCACAAACCAGCCTGCCTGAGCTGCCCTGGAGGACCCAGCCCCAGCGCCTGTCCCGTGGCTGTGCCCACGCGGGGAATGCAGGGAGCACCATCAAAAAAGCACTTTGGGAAGGCGGAACTCTAAAAGCGACTGCATAGGCAGCAACTGGGCTTGAGAGGAGAGGGACACCAGGCCCAGGGGAGGTTTCACACGCTGTCCCCTGCTCCCATCCTGCTGTTGAAGGAGCCTCGTGCATCGCCCCTGAGCACAAATCATGGCTTGGCTGTGTCCACACGCCCGTCGTGACACTTCAGGGACTGCCGGTATCACTCTCCCTTGAAAATCGCTCACATGAATGTTGTATATTTGTTATAGCTGGAGAGATTAGCGTAAAGGCTAAAAAAGATTGTAAACAGAAAGGGAAGGACCCTGGGGATACCGCAGTGGTTTATGCCAGCTTGGCTGGTCCGACCTGTTCATAATGTCTAACACAATCACAGGTGCCAAGGAATAACCGACAACTTAAACAGTTTCCTCTTTGCGATTTAGTAACAGGATCCTTGTGTGAGAAGGTCAGGGTTTTCCCAGGAGCCAAGCGCTTCAGAAAGGGGGAAGCAGACACGAGGCTCTTCTCTGGAGGCTGGTGGCATTTTACCTGCTGTGCGTGTCTTCTGCTGCTGTTGAGACATACAGTCCTCATGTGGGCACTGCTGGGTGCACAGGGCTCTCCTGGTCTCCGCCTCTCTCCACAGGGCCCAAGAAACCCAAATCGATGAACCTTGTACCTCCGCATCCCCATAGCTGGGTGTCTTCAGCCACTTTTCAAGCCAAACATCTCCTGGTGGACATCCCCTTGGTGCACCATGCCAGGTGTGGGACATCTCCCTAATGCTGAAGCACTAGCTTCAGCAGACTTGCACTGTCTCCTGTGACCAGACCTATGACTCTTACCTCTCATCTGATGATGTCTTCACGTCCTGGGTTTTCTATCCCTGCTGACAGCACCACTTTCCGCTTCCTCTCTCAGGCTCGTAACTTCTGTCCTGATCTTTCGCCCTTCACACAAAACAAACAAACTTGACTCCTTCTCCCCAAGGACTCGGTCAGTCCCTTTCTCAGGCACCTCCCTGGGAAATCTGGCTGGGCCCCGAATGGTGCTGCCTCTTTCTCTCTTGAGTTCTCTCTCCTTTCTCTCAAAACATTCATTTCTTTGCTACTGATACTAAACCTTGAGCTCACAGTTTTGCTCACTCTCCCCCGAACTCAAGCATTCTCATCTCTGGATCTGCTTGCCATCCCATCAGTCCAACATAAATGTAGTAATGCAGACATTTGGTTTCACTTTATTGCACTGCTTTCTTGTTTTATAAATCACATTCAAGCTAGTCATCTTAAATGCTCTACATAATCTCAAATGGAGTTTTTGCACCTCTCTGCCCTACTAGTTCAGTCTTGCTGCAGACTCAGAAAAGCATCACTTAAAAATGTCA
Organism: Arenaria interpres; assembly: GCA_013399435.1. Classification (NCBI taxonomy): domain Eukaryota; kingdom Metazoa; phylum Chordata; class Aves; order Charadriiformes; family Scolopacidae; genus Arenaria; species Arenaria interpres. The sequence continues at coordinate 14,324 of VXAK01008032.1, forward strand.
CTTTTTTTTTTTAAATCCACAAACTTGGGAAGTATATGGAGCATCTGAGTTACACGCTCCCTTAGTTGGGCCATCAGTGACAACTCTGTTCTTTCTGTGCTTCCTCTTTCTCTGCTCTGGAGTCACCACTAAACTACCCTGAAACAGAGCTTTAAGAAATCTCCTGCTCCCTGGAACGTGCTGCCAACTATTTGCCAAACATCTTCCCTACAGGCTTGAGAGAAGGATGCATCATGCAGTTTTGGGGCCCTAGCGAAACTGAGCCCAGCTTCATTAACACAGCTGCGTTACAGAACAGATCGTCTTTGTTTCCTTTACCCGTTATCTTTCTTTACACTCAAAATAGTCACTCAGAGAGGCACCAGCCTACGTTTATTGATAATTTGTGTGAAGAAATGGACAGGCAGAAATGTAATTACATAATTCTATTGGAAAAAAAGAATTTACGTAAAATCTGGGGAGTGGAACTGGCAATGATGATGATGTAATCTGCTCCCATAACTCTGGATGGGGATATTTCTTATACACCTGAGTAGCCACCACACTAATACCTTTCCCTTCCCTACTTTTTGTCTTATATTCACCACTGAGAGCACATGGAAGGCAGTGGAATTCTTTCCAGTAGCTTCAGAAAGTTTCCAGTCTTTGCTTCTGCTCTATTATTGTCACCTGCTCCTGACTTTTAGAGTTTCATCCCCATCAAAATCACAGGTGAGTCACCAGCTCCTGGAGATGGATCACTGTCTGGGGACAGGAATGCATTTTCTTTAGATTAACACAAGTAGTCAAATTAAAAGAGTGGGGAGTAGAAATAAATTATGATAAGCACCATTGCCTTGTACCTTTATTATTTTATCACGGAATGAACCAGATATTGGTAAATACAGCAGGGAGGTACGTGTAAGGGTGAGAAGAGCCAGCTGTGTCAAATCATAACACCTGCTGCAGAGCAAATGGGCGTACACAGGCTTTGAATACATTCAGGATGGAAATTAGGTGGTTTCTAACCTTCAGAGGAGAAAAGTTCCAAGATAATATCCAAGAAGGTGAAGTGAGGACAAGACACCGATGCTCAACTTGTTGCCTTTATGGGCAGGCTGATGTGAAATGATGGCTTCTAGCAGGAGAGGAGCAGATACAATGACCCAGCCCTTTCTTCTGAGCATCTGAGAAGACTTAGGTTTTTGGGCAGTTCCAGAATTAACCTGAAGCAAGATTAATCCCTGGATGAGGGAAGGTGTAATTACTGCTATGATTACATATTCTTAGCTGTTTTTTCCTACTGTGCTTCTCCATGACCCATGTTTTGCGGGGGGGAAGTGTGGTGGTTTGCCCCAGCCTTGCTGCATCCACCTGCCCAGGCTGAGGACACTTCGCTTTCCAGCTGCCTGTGGTCACCAGCTGGAGGCTGTCACCTCTGCGCTGTGCTAACCGCAAGGAGCTCGTCACAGCTTTTGTTGGCTCCACCGGCGCTTCACCTAGCTTGGCCAGCTTGGCCTGGTGGGGATTAAGGAGCGCTCATGTGATCCCTGCAGCCGGCAGAGCTGGTGGGGCCATAGGAGGAGAAGAAGTAGCAGAGCACTGGAGGGCAGGAGCCTTCAGCTGGCACAGCCTTGTGGCAGCCTGTCCCCTGATCTTTGCCTCAGATCTTCTCCTGGCCATGACCGAGCGCGCTGCCTCGTTTGGCCTTGACTTTGCCATGTTTAACTTGCAGAGGTGAACTTAGAGCAACGCAATTGCCCCGTGTAAGCGCGCTGAGCTGTAGTAAAGGTGACTATGCTCAAGTGCTGTATTGACACGGATTGAGTATATTCAGGTCATAATACCAGGTGATTTTTAAAATACAACTAGAAAGGCTGCAGGGCTGAGTGGTACGAACACTAGACGTATTTTACATGCCTGTGGAAAGAGGGTCTCTGTGTTTCCCTCCTGCAATGAGAGACGCTGGGTGTGATGGAAACAGAGCCCCCCCGCCATGACTGCTGAGGCTCCAGCCATGCCGTCACTGGGGGAAACGCTTGGTGGTCACCTGCCACCCCACTAAGTAAAGGCTACGGTATAAAGGATGGTCTGTGTGTTTTTATGGGGTCTGGAGCCTGACTTCCAAACCCTGGGGCTGTCTCATGGTGGGTGGGAGCAGCACGACCTCCTGCCACCAGTTGCAGAGGTCCCTCCTTGGAGCTGCATCTGAATAAGCTCCTGTGATTGTGGTCTGACTTTTCTGTGTGTAAATAGGCAGGCAAAGGCTTTCACTCCCTTTTTCATGATGTTTTCCTGGTTTTGTTGTGCCGGGAACGGTACATGGAGATACCCATCTCCCATCATGGTGCACAGAGCTGTATTTACGGCCGTGCTGCTGGTGCTGTCCATGGCATTTGGAAAAAACAGTATTAATTTGGGCTGGTGTTTAACAGCAGATTCTGTGTGTGCTTTGCCGAGGAAGGGAGTCCTAGGGAGAAAGGAATGAAAACTCAATTTTCAGGGCTGTTTGATGCATATTTTTCTCCTGCTCTGGCAGCCGGGAGCTGTGAAGGAGCCATCAGGGCCCCATTTAAGGGCAATACTTGCGCGGTGCCAGAGCAGCTTTATGCCACCATCCCCAACTCTGGAGCGGGAACAGGGCTTGGCGAAAAAAAGCGTGTCAAGCTGCTCTGGCGCTCGAGCTCTTTTCAGCTGACAAAATGATCCTTCGGTCTCAGGAGTAACTGTAGATTTTGGTCTTTCTCCCAAATTCACTGACCTCAGGAGGTCATTTGGGCAGGGACTTGGTCTCCGGCCAGCTGTAGGGAGTATGGCCCAAAGCGATCTCCTCCACCCCTCTCCTGCTTCTGCAGGGGATGGCACAAAGACCTTCCAGCTGCCTGGTCACGGAGGGCTCTGGTCTCTCTTACTGTATCTTGCTTAAGCTGCGGCACCACAGAACGGTAGTTTGGATAAAGCCACACTTTATACCATCATTTTTTACCTTTCGCACCAGCAGTCGCTTCTCCTGTAATGGCTGGGTTTTGAACAGTGCTTTCTGTTGCGATATTCAAAGCACTGTAGGGGGGTTGGGATCGTAGTTTCCTCATTAAATGGAACAGCACGTGCTACCCCCGGTTTCAGCATCGCTTCGCAAATCTTCCCGTGCCCGACGCAGAGCCTGAGGTGGTTGCGGCAGCTCCCAGACCGGGCACCACAACCTGTGCTGGTGCCAACAGGTTGTGGACATGGCAGGAGGGACGCGCCGCAGCTCCCGTGTCCTCCCAAAGGTGCGGGCCCAGCGGGACTTGAAGGTTCCCTCCTGGACGGTGCAAAAATAGTGCAGGGGGAGGGGGAAATATCATGGGGTATTGAAGCTTCTGCTTGGTTTCAGTTCCAGCCTGGAATCGAGGAGGATATCTTTCATTTTTACTTAGTCTGTTAAAAAAACAAACAAACAAACAAAAACGAAAAAAAAAATGAAAATAAAGTTTGTTTTGCCCATACACTGCAGATTTGCTTTTGTTTTACTATTTCACCAGGCTCCAGCCTGGTCTGCATTTTCAGTGTTTCTTCCAGCACGTCGAGGATGATGAAGCTGCTTTCATACGTGGGACGTATGAAACAATAATCCTCTCATGTGACTATTTGGAGACATCCGTGACATTGCACTCCGGGAGAATGGGATGGTTTTTTTTTTTTTTAAAAAAATAATTTATGTTTTGTATT
>VXAK01008033.1:0-23191 GCA_013399435.1 Arenaria interpres
TCTCCAATGTAACCAGCAATAGTTATTCCTAATCCCTGGTTATTTTTAGTGAGCTCAACGTTAAATTTCTCCCCATCTTCACAGCTATCAACAGAAGCAACTCCCTAATAAGAAAAGTATGATTAGAAAGGAAGCGTTTTTTTTCTTTAAAGAGTCACCACATTCTTTGATGCCATTAACATGTAAAATTAGACACAAATGTAAAAAAGAAAAGTACCAACTTTGCTTCTGCTCTTACTTGATGTTCAGCAAAGAAAGTAGACATAGGTAACATTCTTCACTGTAAAGCAATTCAGGTCATGTCCTCCCTGCTGTACTGCTCCTGGCGTATTACATTCTAACCTATAAAATCATTATTTGATGACTAAAATGACTGGTAGAAATTCTACAAATTGAACAATGAACCTCATGTAGAGTAAGTTACACAAACCGTGCTTAAATGTTAGAATACGTAGCTTGCTTTAAACGAGCTTTAAAATACTGTGTTATTAAGAAGAAGAAAAAAGATCAGAATTATATTCTGTATTCTAGTTGTTTAATACCTGTAGCTATTTTTTTCCTATGCATGGCAAGTTTAAAACATAATCAAAGCTATTACTAGTGAGGCAATTATGTTTCTTGGTTTTGAAAGATTTAAAAACACTGTTTCAGAAAGTAGCAATTATACTTCCAGCTAGTTAAATAATGGCACTCTCCTCTAATATCTACTACAATCCTGTGAATTTCAGTAACAAAGAACTTTTTGGGTAACGAANAGTAACAAAGAACTTTTTGGGTAACGAATTCAGTTATGTATCGTTAATGAAAGTACAATAAATACTAAAATCCCATTTCAACACTATAGCTTTTGTATTAAATGAAAAAAAAATTAACTTACAAAACAATTTCAACTTTTAAAAAAGGGAATTATTTATTCTTCAACTTTCAGCTGTCTAAAACATAGTTACTAGCCACTCCCATCGCTGCTATATATCAGTATATGATTATATAGACAAGGCTTCAATTTCATTGTATTTACATGGACATCAATATTTATGCACATATTTAAAATGGGAATTCATAAATATAGTACACGTCTATCAAGATCCTGCTGTACTCCTATCTTCTTCTGTCTCTTCTGCATGACAGACAGCAGCTAATGCTTTTTAAAGCGCCAATACGGCAACCAGGCAGATACTAACTAAACCCAGTTTGACTAGATGAGCATGCATGTGCCAAAGAAAAGAAGACTTCAGGCGAGCTATGATGCTACTTGCCAAAAGGGAATCTGACTTCAGTTCTTTATCTGAACAACTCCACCTAAAACTACAATCAAACACGAGAAAAATAAATTTCTGCTGCTATAACTACCTCTCTGCTTGATAATGCAGGATTTATTTTACCCACAGGTCATGCCACTAAAAAACAGCTCTAATTTCTATAAACTCATTAATTTTTACAGGACAGACATCTATATGGAACATGAAGTGTCCATTTTGGAAAGTAATTCTGCTCTCCCTAACAGCTTTAAGAGCATCATGAAGTCTTCACCCATTCTGTATTTACCAGGAAGAAACAGACAAACCAATCTTTTTCCATCATCATCTTCACCCCAGACCTGAATTAATGAGGCCTGCAGCATCATTAACTAGGTGCTTCCTCCAAGAACAAGACTTTGTGCAAGCAGTTTAAAAATAGCCTGCCTCCTGCTAGGAGAGATGTACCAGGAACAAGGTGTTGAAAAGGATGGAAACAGAGAGGAAGGTAGCAAAAAAGTCAAACTTTTTCATTTGATGGCTTTGAGCAATTTCCCTGGTACTAGAAATTCTATATATCCTGCAGCTGCAGATGTGGCCTTCCACATTGCATCACAGAACCTCAGAAAGGCAAATACTGAAAGGCAAATTCAGCTTCTCCCTTGAGACTGCTGCTTTCCCAATAAATAATATTGGGGCTAAATATTGATCCTTTTATCTAAAATATAGCCAGGTTTTCATGCCTCTGAGTGCTGTAAAAACACAAAAGTCTGTCTCTCCTCTTAGATGTTCAGAAGACTCCATGTCAAGATTAATTTTCTTTTCCTTATAATCACAAAGCAGTGGACAAATGTGTGATTGTTTTCCACAGACGCCACTACAATGAACAGAGGCAAAATAATGATCAGCATGAAAAAATTAAGATTTTATTTATTCCAGAAAATACAGATATTTTTGCTCCAAATTACATCTGAAATGTGATTTGTAACTGGGAAGAAAATGTCTAGAAAATCAGGCTCAAAAACAAACACCTTCTTCTTCTCTCATTCGCTTACGCCACAAAACCACATTTAAATATATGTGATCATAACTATATGTGACAAAACACTACTTTTCCTCACTCCCATGAAATCAGGCTTTGCTGCAAACGTGCAAATGACCTATTTTGTAGAGGTTTTGAGCTGACAGGACATGACAATATTTACAGATTTTTTTAAGTGGCTGACATTTGTAGAGGAGTAACAGCACAGAGAGTAGAATCATCAGCAGGGGAATAAGGGTAGAATCTGGTTGACTTTTTTTGGAAGATGTCTAGCAAATGAGCAATGCCAGGTGATGTAGGAAAGAAGCAGCATCTGTGTGCTGGTCAGCACAGGGAGAAACTGTCTGATGGATTGCTGCAATGATACAGAAATAAGAAATGTTCCTGTAGAGGAAAAGGAGAGCTGTACAGAGAAACACTACAAAGCCAGCTTGCTCTGTCCGAAGGCGGCTTCAGTTGTTCCCAATGTATTACCGCACAACCACAAACAAACCAGAACCAGACATTAGTCAGATCACACTTATGGAAGTCCTAAGCTTTGATCCGAAAAGGCTTCAAGCATATAGTTTCTTGCATTGTGGATTCATGACACTTAAATTCTCCCAGACTGTCACCCACTACTGGGACAGAAAATTGTGGCTTTTGAGAACATAAACATGAAAGACATTCAAATAGCAGTTAAAAGAAAAGAAAGACTGAGGTAAAAGCTTGTCATGAGTTAAATATACCTGTTTCTCTGGTGTGGAGGTTGGTACTGGTGTACCTGGTGGGACTGCTGGTGTAGGTGGCTCCTCAATTGGACCTCTTGCAATTACCAGTTTCACTCGATTTCCACATTGCCTCAGAACTTGTGCCACCTGCTCACTGCTCATTCCAGCTAGGTCCGTATCACCAATTTTCAGGATGTGGTCTCCACTACACAATCTCCCATGCTGGAGGAAGAATAACGATGAAAAAAATCTATTAACATCCTGTTATTTCTTCCGCATAACATACAATTAGAAAAAGACCACATAGCTTTATTCACTTTTAAGATAAATGAACCAGGAAACTTTTTTTGGGTGCCCAGTCAACAAACATGGAAAAGAAATGCAGGTTGCCTAATGGCAATGCAGGATATCCTTTTCCAAGCAGTCACAGGAGCACAGAGAAAAATACATATAGTTATGGTTACTACCTACTGGCATTTAACAGCTGCATGTAGACTAGAGAACTTCAGGTTTCATTTCGAAACACACTTCCAAAAGACAGTATATAAACGTGCAACTCAGCTTTGCACTTCTATTAAAAAACTGGTCTTCAGGATGAATCATAACGTAAAAATAAAACACATCTCGCCCTTACTATGATCCAGGAAAACTTCACATGAATTTAGCCCATATGAAAAGTATTAAAGAGATAGGTCTGTAAAAGGAGCTCATCTACCTGCTCAGGGAAGCAGTGTGGCAATAAATCCTGCCCATGCATCTCTAGGACCTGTTATCAGGTGCTAGACTGATTATTACAAGACTCACTAATCTCTGTGCCTACTCAGTCCTTAACCATCATTAACGCAGCCCCAGATACTTGCCCAACAGACAAGCTGGAAATGAGCTGTGATCACCAAATTCACATGAGCCCTTTAGGCAGGAGTGGACACACAGAGCCTGTGTCCTCAAGCAGACGCATGAAGCCATATGCCTGCTCCAAGCTTCAGTAAGCCCAGTGGAGAGAAGCAGACACTCTTCTTAACTGCTAGGGCAGAGCAAGTAAGTATTTGGTGTCTCCCTCACCCCTGGATTATAACCACTATATTCATGAAAGAATTAGGACTCTAAATGCACACCAAACATGTATAAAGTAACAGGTTTGCAAATGCAATTTAGAGCCTAATCCAGCTTTTACATTCAAAGGCACAGATCCCCTGCACTAAACACAACCCTACTGAGAATAAATTTCACCACTTGCTCTCTCTTTCTTACACTTATGAGGAAAAAAGCTTCCACTACTTAGCATGATTATAAAAGTAAAGGGTAACTTCACACCTTAATAAACAGTAAACAGAGGACAGGTTGAATTTACCTGATCAGCCACCCCTCCTGGAAGGATGGTTTTAACAATCACTCCAGTTGACTTTCCTCCCACTATCCCAAATCCCAGACCTGAGCCATCATTCACCAACTCGATTGTCTCCACATGCTGCCAGTGAACCTAAAAGGAATAAATTATGAGCTTGCAAATGTTTGAAATAAGAACATATGTACTAAAATCTGAAAAGTATTTCCTCTTATTTATTGGGTATATTTTTGAAGAAAGGAAGACTGGAGGAAGGTAGATATATGGGAGCTTTCTAACAACTACTATTAGGCATAAGACTACAAAATATTTAAGCAATAAATTGCTCATTTTGTAACAGTTGGAATTTCTCTGGTACAAAACTTCTCTGGGTAGTGAGTCAGTAACTTTCTGAATGAATTTAACCGGCAACCTAGAACTGTCCACCTCCATGGCCCATTGCAGTCAGTGGGAAAAATACTGCTGCTAGGAAGTATCACAGGACTGGAAACTAGAATCTTCAGATAAGAGCATGTTCACATTGGCCATTATAACAAAGCACAGGAGACAGCATAAACCCAATTCAGAGGTTAAGGCTGAAACCAGCACCAGGTAGTGCAAGGTAGGCATTAGCAGAATTGCCCCCTCTGTACTGAACAAAGATTTCTGGTTGTCTGATGTCAGCAGCACCGGAATGAAGTAGTTCTGATGGCAGATTTCATGTTCTGACAGAAGCGAAACTTCTCTGAAAGAAAGATAAATGTACAGTAGGCAGTACAGGAGCAGAACTGAAGGAACAACTGGAAGCTCCTGGTACTGCTTCTCCTGAAGAACAAACCACACCATAAACTCATCCGAAATTTAAAACTGCAGCTGGTGCTCCAGCAGGTAGGATCTTGAAAATAAGATGTTATTTTGAAATAATCAAGGTACTGCAGATTCAAGGCCCTGCAGTACCTGTTTGGGAATCCGTAGTCTTAACACAAACCAGTGATGACCAAGCAAAGCCTGAATGAAAAATAACAGCTCCAGATAAGCTGCCTTCCACCAGCATTTGAAAGTGAGGTGAACACACGAACTGGGAAAGGCATGCATAAAAAAAACCAGAAGGAGCTGTGGCAGCTTTGAAAGCAACATTTTTTTCAAGCAAGGGAAGCTGTTCAGAGAATACGGAGGGAATCACAGAGGAAAAAGTGAGTTGCAGGAATACTGGGAGAAAGCAGGCCTCTCCTCTGTGCTGACAGGAAAAGTCAGGCTGATCAATCAGCTTTATTTCGGCACATGGAAGAATGGAATAATAGTGAAATTTCTTCACTAGAGGTTTTATGCTAATGATTACAATAAACACTAAACCAGATGCTTTTTCCAGGCTTACTGCTCCGTATACTTCTGATTATCAATTCCGATAAAGAAGAGCCACAGACGATTGAACAGTGAAACCTACAGAAACCAAAGACAGGCCTTTTCATCCCAGGACAAGCTATTACATAAATAACATACCACGAAAAGAAAGTGCGGTTAGTATCACCATATTTTTGAGCTATGTTCTTTACACTTAGCTGCTCAAAAGCTTTCAAAACAAAGTAAATACAGCAGAGCTGTTTTCTGGGGGTCCTGACGTGTGTACCTACACATGGCATTTTGATGGCTCACTCTTGTTGCTCTACTTAAGCCCCACCACTAACAGACAACAAAGGAAAAAACAGAGGAGCACCCATCCAGTTGATGGTGCAGATGAGATTGAAATTTCTGTTTGCCCAAGCAGAAGGTAAAGAGAAAAAAAAGATCCTGTTTATGGCTACCTGAAAATAAGGCTTCATAAAGTAAGGGAAACACGCTGTACTTGCATTGGTGGATACAGAGAATTCGGCAGATGGGAAGAACGAATTCATTCAAGATCAATTTCCCCCCTCCCCTAGCAAGCCTGAATATTTTCTACTCTTTGCCTGGGAAAAGGTACAAGAAAGATAAATAGAAGAAAAACCTCAAGAACTGTGAAGGAAATGTACATACAAGTTACAAAAAAATGCCTCAAAAGACTAGATGAAGTAAGCGCATACATGCCCACAACTGAATACAGAGATGTTTGGGGTATACTCACCGGGTTGGAATGGGCTGAAACTGTGCTAGCAGCAGATGGAGACCGGGAAACTACAGGACTGATGAGCTGTGGGAAAGTGCCCCTGGCCACAACTAGCTGGACATTATCTTTCGCTTTCTGTAGGATGCTGATAGCCTGTTGATGTGTAATTGTCTGATCAAGGGCTTGTCCATTAATAGCAAGGATTTGATCTGCTTCCTTCAGCTTTCCATCTCTGTCACATATGTGTAAACAGGGAAGGGGATGACAAAATAAACAAACAAGAAAAACCAAAGAAGTGTTGCCACAGAAATGACAATATTTTGACAATTTTCCAATATTTTTAATAACCTGTTCTCTATTCCCCACACTTTTTAATCTCTCCCTGCAGTTTTGCTAAAAGGAGCTGATGCGGCACCCTGGTGATCGCTTCCTTTGAAGCTAATCCCACTGCCACTCTCCCCTGGCTACTACCCCCTAGCTAGCTTTCTTCTCCCTGTACCCCCATGCGAGACTAAGCATATTAGATGTCAGTTGCTCCCAACCATAGCCTGGGAACTTCTGTTTATTCTTGACTTTGAGCCTCTTGCTTAACAGACCAAGTGCTTCACTTTGTTCAGTGCGTCCATTCTGAATATTCATTAAACCGTGGAGTGGAACACACTTTCATCAAGATGTTAGGGAAACAAATTTTGTTTTGCACAAAACCAAGGGGGAAAGAAAAAAAAAGAAAAAAAAGAAAGGGAAGCAGAGAGAGCAACAAAAATAAAATGAGAAAACAGATCCCTTCTAAATGACAGAGAAAAAAAGCCTTGAATAAATTAAAAAATAACTCTTCACTTTCTGACAAAGGAAGCACTACTGTAAAATTATATACTGAGCCCTTCCCCAGACCTACTTCAAAAGAAGTGTATGAAGCCTCACAGATGAGTTACCCTCTGTCTCCTCCACTGCTTCTACTGCTTCTGCAACAAATCAGCAAAAAATCTGGAGTTTTGTCTTCAACATCCTGAAGCGGCAATGCTTTGAAAACAAATGGCAGCACCAGGATCCCTATTACACCAGTTTTTGTGAGCACCTACAGTGTGGAAGCCAAGGTACTCAACAGCATTCATCAAAAACACTATTTAGCTTCAACCCATATTATTTCATTTGTGAATTTGAGCTGTTTTTCAGAGTGCTCCCGAAGATTTAATACTGCCAGGGCCTTTCTGATTTATAACCCCTGTAATAGTTGTTGAATGTTTCTCTCTTCAGGCAGGGCCTGATTCAGTAAAAAGAGGTCTCAACTCCATGTAATAAGGAAAGTAAAAGCAAAGATCTCTTGAAGCAGAAGGAAAATATGAAAAAAAGAAAGCAAATGGAGTTTAGGCAGATTAAAAAATATTGTAATGCCACTTCTCATAACTGAATTAACTCTGTAGGCCACACTCTGCCCTCTGTTAAAAGAGCAGTGTTCAGACAACAAATAACCAGAAAATGTCTCCCTACAGCACAGTGAGATACAGTACTGAGATGACTCAGCTGTCCCACACAGCACAGAGTACACCACGAAGCAGCTCTGGCTAGGATCCCGACCAGCAAATCCACACACAGTGATACACCCCACCACTCTGCAGTGAACCAGCATTGCTGCCATTCACCACCAAGTTTGTTTCTTCCCTCAGGCTGTTCTTAAAGCAGAAATCCATTTCTCTCAACACTACTTGTGGAATCAGGATTAAAGCATAAGCATACTTTCAACAAGCTATTATTATTGCTGAGTTTCTGGTAACATCAGCTGAGTATCTAAGAGTGCAACAAGTTTTAAATCAAGCCTTGCTTGATTTAAAAGCTTGGTTTCACACCTGCTCAGTTGGAAGCTACCTAGCAAACAACACTGCTAGTCACAACTGATGTTTTTTGCACCAAATCGGTTTTCAGTGCATTCAAGGATGGCAAAATCTGTATTTCACCTTTAAAAGCCATGACACAGAAGAATAGCCTCCCCGTTTTCCCCATTGGAAAGGGGATATTAAACAACACAGAAACTACATCTATCCTTTCTAAAAATTCAGAACAGATCATACGCTGCCCTGTTCAAATATTACATAAATTGTAGTGATAAGTAATTTTAAATCTGCTACAATGCATGGCTTAAAATACGAGAGAAATGGGCCCTTGTACCACAAAAACAACAGCAATAACACAACTAAATTGCAGTGTCATGTTAACACTTGGTACAGTAAAATATTCCAGTAATAATCTTACCGATGTGCCACACTTCCCTCCTGGATTTCTTGCACAAATATTCCTAGTTCTCCCCTGTTTTCACTCTTCAGTCCTACAACACTGAAGCCCAGACCACCACTTACAGGTTTAATAAGTTCAATGGTCTCAACAAGACGACCCTGTTGAGCAGATGGGAAAAAAAGAGTAATAATGTTTAAAATGTTGAAAAGCAGCATTAATGAATGTGGTAAACAACTTGGAAATTTTTAAGTTGACAGCTACAACTGGACAAGGCTACAATAGCTAATAACTGAAAGTTCAGTTCCGGTTTCTCACTATCATATACAAAAGTGACAATCATGAAAGATTTGAGAAATAAAGATTATTACAGCCCAGAAGAGGAAATCAGGAAACAACAGCTAAATATACAGAGTTTTGGCTCAGCAGTGACTAAAGTAGGATAAATGTGTGTACGGAATTTTACAGGGTACAGGCCAACTCTCAAGCCAAACTAGAAAAAGAGGACGAATTTCAGAAAGGGGGAAAAAGCAGGACTGTGCAAAAGGCTCTCCAGGAGAACAGCAGAAGACTTTCCCCATCTGGCTCTATTACCAGTTAAATTGAAAAATGCTAGACTATATGCCTGGCCATGCTCAGCTCCAGCCACTGAAGAGACTTGTAAACCATTTCTGTGTACCATGGGAAAGCAGTAAGATTACAGCACAATGCATGCAAGTCCAAAAAGGAATTTTCCATCTTATTTTCAAGCAAGTCACAAAGCTAGCTTTCATTAGTTATGCATACAAGAGCATGCTCTGACAAAGCATCTCTCTCACACACTGAGTAGCAGTCCTACAACGAGCACAGAAAGATAATGGCATGCTGATTTGTGAGAGGCACACTGCCCAGCTAAGAACAATAGCCCAAGAGTGACAATGTTAAGGCTACTTTTCCAACTGTTTTCTCACTTACCAATTGTTCCTCAAATTAAACAGTTATTTTTGTTTTACATAGCAAGTGAGCCTTGGTTTGCTTAATAACTCAATTGCTTTTAAATAAATATACATGTATTTTAATCTTCCAGATAATGAGTGATCCACATTTTGTGGTTACCAGACAACATGCTTACCTGCGACATATTTCTGATCAGCTGCTCAAAGTCATCACTAGAGGACTTCCCATTAATCTGAGGAGTAATGGATCTCATTGATGCTTCTAGCACATTAGCTGGGCTGCCATTCTGTTGAGCCAACAAATATGACTCATTATGTGGTAAGGTCCCTAGGTTCACACCATGATGGAGAAGCTGGGGGAATTCACCAGTGGAGTGTATGGAAGGTGTAATATTTACCTGTAAAAGATCGAACGGCAACACAGATTTACAGACAAGGCAGAAACCTCCTCCTTATCCAAAAGCATCATGATAGGCCAATTGCTTGTTAAAAATACTTGAAATCCCAATTTGCAATTTTAAAAAGAAAAATTATCTTTCAGTTGTGAATTGCTGGCATAAAACATGACAGAAATCGATGAAAATAATCTAAAATTATTTTCCATATTCTTGCCTAAAATTCTTTTGCTCATATTAGCATAACAGCTTGAAGTACTCCAACACAATGGTAGAGATAAACAAGTATGAACAAGTTTTTTTTACACTACCAGTATTTTTAAAAAGAAAATTATCAATTATTTCACAAGAAAATTAAAAAATAAAAAGTTTGTATATTTGGGTGAAAAAAGAAAGAAACCTCATCAGCTACATAGGGAACAAATTTCACTGGTCGCGATTTCTGCATCACTATGCGCTATTGCTGCCAACATGACTGCCTACATGAGCTAGAACTAGATACAAAATTATTGAACAAGTCTAAAATCACCTGGCTGATCTGGAAACCACAGTTGTACCTTTACACAGACAGCCTTGACAACAGATTTCTCTCAGAGCAAAAAAGAATATAAGAAAATTCTCTGCTTTCCCCAGGCACAGTAAATTACCTATCTTCAAGCAGATCTCTGACGAGCAATCTAATGAATGGCTGGTGGTGGTATAAAGCTCAGGTGAAGAAGGAGCCCTCATCTGGCTGGCATCCCACTTGCCTGTTGACTGTCAATGGGCACTGTTTTACTACACATCAATCTGTTTCATACTTCCCTGGCACGCTAACCACAATTTAGGACCACAATATTACAGCCTCAAATACTTTTCATGGTTTTACAGCGCAAATGTTCTAGCATTCTGCACCACAATACAAAAGACTGGGATTCTCCTTCCTTGAAGCCTTATTTTTAAACATCATGTATCAACAAAAAAATTTCAAAACTGTAAATGTATTCTAAAATGTCTACTACACCAGTCTCGACAGTTTAAGCACGCTACTTCCATTAGGTTTTTCATGTCATTCTCCCAACAGTCCGGTCATTAAAAGGTCAGTATGTCACATAAAGTGGCTTCTAACTTGTGAAACTCCAAGAAAAAAAATGGAACTCTAAGAAAAAATGTCACTCTTAACAGAATAAAGTTTTGTGTATATGTGTGTGTAAAAAACTTAGATTTCAGAATGTCTCCTTTCCCACAACACACATATATTTACAGTTTAAAAATATTTTTGTTTCATAATGACATTTATAATGATGCTAAAGGCAGAAGTTCAGAATCTTCAGACAAATTAAAAGCAGAAATGTAACAACCACTCTCTTCCCTGTCCCCACCAAAGTACAGGCTTATAGGGAGTAAAAGTTGAGAAGAACTGGTGTGTACTGGTTTGCTAACCACAGAAGTATAGGTCATTCCAGGGGGACCAATAAAGCACAAGTGGAAATCTTAGAAAGACAATGCACTTCTGGCTGCATGAAATATTTTTCATAACATAGAAATTACATTACTTTGCAGTAATAAAATCACCATAATTCCATCAAGAAGTAGCTTTATATCACTGTGATTGTGTAAGTACTGTATGAAAGAATAATGCTTTGCTTTATAATTTGCTTTACGCTAATTTTCCTTGATTGGCTTTCTCCTTACAGTGTGTAACACCTGCAATCTGGACATAATTTGGCACAACACAAGAAGAAAAATTCACAAATACCACCTAGTATAGTAACACTTAAAGAGTCACGCAGACAGGCACTAAGTACAGTCAAACAGTGCCTACACGCAGTCACTCAAAATATTTAAGAAAAAAGGAGCTACCCAAACCATGTCTGCAGTGTATCAACACTCAAAGCAATGCCATCAGCCTTGCTAGGTCTCAGCTTGCACAAGGACAAATTCTGGGTGTTTCTGCACTCCAGCCATTGGGCCCATGCCCCTGGAGACCCCAAGCAGCACAGAGCGCTGCTTCAGCTGCCTGCAAGCCTCCTGCGTCGCGGAAAGGTGGGCTGCACCAGGGAGCAGAGAGCGGAAGCGCAGGGCAGCCGCCGCGGGAGCGCCGCCAGGCCCCCTGCCCTGCCAGGGGCTGCCTGCCCCACAGCTAAAGCCCCTGGGACCAGGCACCAGCACCACCCTGCTGGCTGCTCCTTTACCTCTCCACCTTCAGGGCAGCGGAGCAGATCCCAAATTAGCGCTTCTTATAAGCATTTCATTTCAAAACACAGAATAAATGGTGTCGCTGCAGAAAGGGGATAAGGATAGGAAATAAAGGTCTCCTCCAGTTGGGGCAAACCACAGAGTTAAGTGACTGTTTACAGAAGACACAATTTCTCCACTTCTTCCCTAAATCCCCCCTACTGACATCCACCTATCCCATGCAACCCAGTACGTGCTGTGCTGCGAGGGGACTCTTCCTCACCACTGCATTGTGAACAAAAACCTACGGTCAAATGCACAAGCAAAAAAAATCTGAGGAATGCAGCCTAGCCAAGTGAAGGGTATTTTGTTCTGGCAGAGCCCTGACTGCAGTGGAGGCAGGAGGGGGAGGTGAGGAGGAGGTGGACAAGAGAGAGACAAAAATGCAAGGAAGAGAAGCGGGAGAGGACTGCCAGCACAGCCTGAATATTTCCTTTAGAATATTTTATAACAAAAATAAAATATTATTAAGAAGTTTAACGCAATCTCTGTTTTTCTTTTCTGTCACTCCCTTATCTTCAAACAAAGAGATTGCTCTTCAGCATCAGAAAACAAACATTCACTGAAGAGCAAGGATATGAAGAGGCAGAAAGAAAATCTGGTTCCTTCAGTGCTCATCAACTTCAGTGACTAGAAAAGTCAGGATTCAGAAAAGCATCCCTTTGCTGTCCCTAGACTATTCGCACTCCACTTCTTAACTTTACAATGACATATTTGCAGTGCAAACAAATCCTGCTTGCTCGTTTAAGAAAAAACTTTAAAGCACCAAAGCATCAGATTTGCTGACTTCAGCATCATGCCTCATCAACATCCAGAGGAAGCTACATACCACTCAGTCTACTGCACGAAACACAAATGCAAACTCCAGAGGCTCTTGTTAAGCACACACCAACAACTAATGGGATTGATTTCCAATGACCACACAGCAGCTTTTAAGAAATGGGAGAGCAAATCCGAAACAACTCTATGCATGCAGAAACACACACTTTTTCAGATCTCCTTTTGGTGCTTAAAAGATCATTTATCTGCAGGGGAAAAAAAAAAAAAAAGAAAAAAAAAGAAAAGGAAGTCTATTTTAAACCACAAACAATGGTAGCAACTCTAACTAGAATGCAAGGAATATTTGTCTGCTAAAACTGTATATTTGCATCCAATTTTTTTCCAGGAAAACATGACAGATGTTTTCAAGATTTGCCAGCTCATTTTCCAGACTCGCTACGCAAACAGAAGACAGGGCTCTCACTATCATCTCCATACCTTCCAGAAAGAGTGCCTCAAGAGAGGAATACATGCTACCCTCAAATTTACTGAGCCTGCCACTGGCCCACAAGTAGGTCTCACTTAGTGACCTACTTCTGCTGGGATGCTTGCAAGGAATCAGTTTGACTTAGGAAGAAAATTGCCATCCTTTCAACCTATACTTTCCTAAAGGACGGCCTTCTCCTGAGAATCTTGCAACAGTCTCGTAGCTCTTTAAAAACTCACAAACTAAAGACACAGGAGCAGTTTAACAGACTGTCACATTTCACCTTGAAAAGAAACAAGGGTCCTGTTCCAACTTTTCAGTGTAGTTCATCATGAAACATCAAAAAAATTTAGCCAACTTAAGTCTCGAGCGGGTAGAGACTGCACCACCTAGCCACAGCACAGCCCAGCACCGTCACCCGGTCTCAAACACAGCTCTGACTGCAAGTGCTCCGGTAACAACTTGTCTCCTTCCTCAGTCTGGCACAGCTCGGTCAAAAAGCCTGGTCACTATTCACAGGCCTTGCAGTTTTCACCAACCCGTAGGTTAAGAGTTTCAAGAGCACAGTGCCTTCCCAGCCATAAGGAGAAAACTAAAGGGTGTCCTTGAACAAAACTGAGCCTTTGAAAATGCAAAGAAATACAGTGTGCAGGGGCCGCATCCTCCCCCTTCGGCATTTCTGCATACCAGCCACAGAGCTGCCCATCTTGCGGGAGACAACGGGAACACCTACTTGCAAAGCCAGATACACAGTTTAATCCTAATTCAGTTACTGAACTATTCTTCATATTCTTCAAGTTCTTATTCTTCTGACAGGGAAATTAAATTACAGTAAAAAATAATAAAGTCAGTATAGCAAACTTGCTGCCCCTTATCTTACCCTCATGGAAGACATAGAGAAAAATAACACTTTTACATAAAATCCTGCGCAAGCAAAAAGGAGGTAGGAGCTCTTGCTTCTCTTTGATCTTTTATTCCTATAAAAAAAAATAGATCTTCAAGTCCTTCTGAAGTCAACACTCCACAGCTTCCTCATATATTCTCATTTTAGCAGGGTAAGACACAAGAAAGCAATAAAAGGCTCCTAGAAAAAAATATCCTAAGACTTCATACAAAACATGCTCCTTTTGAAGGACAGACAACCTTATGTTAACTCCCCACTCAGTATCACCATTTCCCTACCATGCACATTGCGAGTAACAAGCACATACATAAAAAACACATACAGAAACTATAGCCCTCAAAAAAGTCAAAAGGGTAGGTCCCCCTCAGTTCCCTGAAGTTTTGGATCAGACATTTAATCTAGGCTATTTGATTTCACTATTCAACATACAGACACACACGCATTTTTGCACCTTCTTAGCAATTTTTCTCTTGTGCCTGGGAGGCTGTTTTTCCTACCTGATCCCTCAGTTGTTGAACAGAAGTCTGAAGGTTGAGAATTTGGTTAAAGAGAGGACTCTGCAGCACTGATTTTAATAAGCTCAGTTTCTCCTCATTTGCAATGTCACCTCGATCCCGAAGTTTTGCCTGTAAGCGCTCCATGGCCTGGAGGGCCCGATGTGTATCTGTAGCGATAATCATTCCTAGTCAGTAGCAGTTTACAAACAGCCACATACAAGCAAGTAAAAGGCTTAAATGTATTCCTTTCTACTGTTCAAACTACAGAGGACTTCAATAGTTCAGTTCTGAACAAAAATCCCAGCCCAAACATGTCTAATAAATCAGGCAGTCAGAGCAGAGCACAAAACAGAAGCCAACAAAAATTACCTTTTTGTCCATCAAGATCTGGGTTACAGAAGTAAAAGTACCTTCATTAAAATTCAGTTACAGGAACTGTGGCTACACACTACTGTAAGTAAGTAGTAACAAAAATAGACATAATAGAAAACATTTTACTTTTTCATATGAACTTTAATTCTAGTAAAGATTAAAACAATGAAATTAAGACAACACACTAAAAATTAAATGCATTACACAAATGATGTTACTTCTTTTGTTTTCAAAAACGAAATACAAAAACCCAAATACATCATCTCTGTGCACAGTAGATATTTATTACAAAACCTCCCTCAGCAGTATATACCAATATCCTAAACCTATCATGCACACTTGATTTGGCCATAAAAATCTACTGATACAAATAAAAAAAGATTACCAATTGTTTCCAACATGTTTTCTGCTCCTCAGCTTCTATTCCAATAATGGTAAGAGGCAACAAATACAGAATTTCCCTGAAAAAGAACAGAAAGGGAAAAGGGTCACATTTATAGAATTACTAAGCTCTGAAGAAGAAAAAAGCTTGACTTCTGAAAACAAGAAACAGCCCCGCAAAATAAAATCCACAAAAACCGCATCTCCTTGAATAATTAAAATTACCTCAGAGGCAACCATATTCTGAGTCATTTTGGAGCTTATAAACCTACCTGAAAGTTGCTATTAGGAATATACTTTGTAATATTTTTGCATTTCCATATCAAAGCTGCTGTCTGCGCACTGTTGCACAACATGTCCTGCATTGCTTTAATCAGAAGCTATGAATCATAGCTGCCACTGATACTTTACACAATTTTATTGCTTTCCTTTTCAGTGATTCATAAAAAACTTTCCCTGCGGGATCACTTTTCAAACTCTGCGTTGACAATTCCAGGTACACGAGCCTTTGCGCATTTTTTTTAAATTCACCTTTTAAAAAGAAAACCCACATAAAACACAAAGTCTTAATACTACACAGAGTTGCAGGACTTACACTACCGCCTCCATTATTAACACCTATTGGAACTGAAATTCAGCTCTGGATGATGGCTGGGTTTTCACCAGCATGGGTTTCCAGGCTGAAAACCCTACACTAGGAGGAAGAAATTCTGAAATTGCTTTGTTTAGTCTTTTTTGTTACTTTTTGGATTGTTTGTTTGTGGTTTTTCCCAACAGGTCTGCAATTGATCAGAAATTGTAGTGATGAAATATATTTGATGGAGATGGGTAGCTGAGAAGTAAGGCGTTCAAGTATCACCGCAGGTATATGAACTGACCTGTGCATTTTACCATCTTATCTTTCACAGTGGTACCTTTGTTTTCTTGATAATAGGAAAGCACTTCAGTATAGCACCCCAACTTGAATCTGGTGAGCTTATCAATATACAGAGAGCTGTGACCTCTAAGCACTCTGGAAAAATGTTTTTTGGGGGTTTTTTTTGAGATTTTGAAGAAAAATAGGGAAAGGAATGGTAGTGTCAGACCTCTGGGTAAGACAGTCTAACTAAAATTCAACAGGACCACCAGTTACAGAACCTGAGCAGGACAAGCATGAATCGATCTTCACCATGAAAGAAAACATCTATTAACATAGACTAATTTATAAGGAAAACAAGCCAGGATAAACATTCTGACAAGCCTATATTATTTGCAGTTTATGCAGAAATTCCAAATAAAGTGAGTTTAAAATGGTTTCATGTTCTATCACCAAGACTTCCCTAGTTTCAACATGCCTGAGGCTTCATATTAGTTTATTTTATTGCATTTGAATTTGCCAATACGTTGGTACAGAATCACTGATGATCCTTTTTAGGACAATGTACCACTTAGGGACAGATATTCACATCTTTTGAATCTGACTTCATTAAAGTAACCTTATTCCAGGTCCAAATTATGCATACCAGTAATAAATTTTAAAAAAGCCATTATGAATTTGTTTTCTTATAGGCAAGGCAAATCCCAGTACACGATTACCTGACCTGAAAACCAAACCAAGTATCCTGTGTTTTCACCTTGTCACTCTGCAAAAACAAGACAAAAAAATCTATTTCACATGGGAAGGGCTGGATGAGATTATTTAAACATTATGAAGGAAGCTGGCTTCCCGAAACCTTAATCACTCTTAGCTTTTCCTTCTGGATTAACAAACTACTGTCAAGTCCTCTATTCAGAGTTCCTGTTTACTAATAGAGGCATTTATGTCATGTTATGTTCACAGGTGTTTTTTTCAGTGGCAATGCCAACCAAAGCAGTTCTCTCCTGTCTCACCATTCCAGTTCTTCCTCTACAGCTAGTCTTGGGGAGGTGCTGTGAATCCAACCAGAGAACGGTGTGAAAAAAAGGATGTGGAGTATTTTTCAGTCATTTCAGTGCTATGATCCTGTTTATCACACTACTATATGCACAAGCACATAGCATCACATGTACAACTCTCAGCTTCTGAGGAAACTGATCAGGGAAAATAGAGGGTTACTGCTCTTCTGCTTTAGCTTCCTGAGAACCTCAGGAAGAGATGCAGCTGTAAAACATCTGTATCTTTGGAGTAGCTGAATATTGCTTTATATTATGATTCAATTTGCCTAAAAACTCATTCCTGCTGTGCTGTGAAAGACATGTTTTACAAGTGACAGAATGGACAAGGTCACCACTGTGTTCATCCAATCCCAGAGGTACAAACTCTGATGATGTATAATGGAAGCTCTCTAAAAGGAGACACGAGTCCTAAACGCACTATAGATGGAGACAATCCTATCTAATTTGCAATGAAAAGTCCCTAGCTCTGCTAAGACACCCATACTTTCTATTTACTTCATGCTTTAGAAGTAGGAATACAGCTCCAGAGCTATCTTAGTGCCAGCAAATCCATTTTTAACTCTCAGTTTATTTCTCCTTATTTTGTGTTTATATTAGCAGGGAATTCCCCCTCAGCTGACCAGCTTAATGCTTTTGTTGATTACTGCACTAAGTAGGAGCAATACCGAAACTGCCATCAGGATGTTTTCCTTCAGGACACTTCCTCTGACGCAGAAACAATGCATTAAGAGACACCAGCATTTCTACATGTTGCAGTCCAAGATGATCCCTGTTCGCGCTGCCCCCACTCTCAAATGGTAAAAAGCCACGTGACTGTGCTCCTGCTGGGCCACATCCCATGCTAGTAAGTGGGACCTGTCAGCACCAGCTTTGTGGCACATTAACATAGCCGAAAACGGGGCAAGCAAGTGACACACCACAGAGACACATCCATAACCACCACCACCCACTACAGCTGCAACTCCTGGCCTTTAAACCAGCTTGCTTCTAGGTATTTTAACAATCATGTGCTGGGGAGAAGTACGGAGGCATGCATGATTTTTTGTTGAAAGGCATAAGTCTATCATTTGCTGTAGTGAATACTTTTATAATGCCATCCCAGATTTCCAGATGCAGAAATGGGAAGTTTAGTTCTGACTCTCTGATTTTGCGTACTCCTGGCAGTCTGTATCACAGGAGTCTGAAGCCAAAACCAGCCCTTCTATACATGATACAAATACTGCTCATGCCTCAAAGAGCTTAATAGCTTAGCTCAAAGTAGATTTAACTATTTTTGTATTTCAGTGCTAAAGTTCATTAATCTCTTCACAGTAATAAGAACACAGGCTGAGTTAGACTGTTTTATTGGCAAGAAGAAATACTGTTAAATGGATAGCAAGTTAAATTCATTTTCAAGTTTTTAAAGGCACAGATACCTGAAGGATGTGCCATTAAAAAAAAAAAAAAAGAAAAAAAGAGCACCTTTTCTTTTTCCTCCTGTTTGCTAACAGGAAAGTAGAAAACACAAGTAAGTTTGGACAGGGACATGGTGAGAAATGTGCCACCTTCCACTAAGCATGCAGAAAAGTTAAAGATGAACCCTTTCAAACTCCCAGTTCTGAAATTTGATTCCTCCCATGCTAACAAACAAAAATGTGTTGTATTCATATTTCTCTACTCTTTATGCTGTCCTTCTATAAGCTCAGTTGCCAGAAAACAGTTGGCATGCTGAAGTTCTGGTTTATTTGTGCTCACTTCTAAAACACTGAAATCCACAGGTCTCAGAACTTCAAAAAACGGACATGAAATTTATTTCCACTGCAACCATGCAAGCCACTTGGTTAAACAGCCAACAGATCCATGAAAAGAGAAAGATGACCCACTTCCAATGATTACTCTTTCACACCTGATCACGTAGCTCCCAGGAGGAAACTTACTCTGTTTCATTGATGGATACTCCACCTACTATTTCACAAAACCATTTCAGATAATGCCCTAGAAACTAATGCTTATAGCAATGGATTAGCAAACATGCGATGCCAAAGATAGAAAACACCATAATAGGCTTTGCCGTGTAGCTCCTGCATTACATGTTCTGAGGATACAGAGGGAATGCCTGTCTCAAGAGCAATCTCTAGGCCCAAACTTCAGCAAGGAGTTGCTTGAGATTAAATCTGTTTCAATTAAACAGCACAGTAATCACAACATGTATTTTATAGCTGCTAAAGAGAGTTTTTCAGGACTTCTAATCATTTTAACACCTGATCTTGGATTTGGCTGGGCTACAGATATCCCTTCATACTTGATTTTTCCCCAATGTTGTCTCCCTCCCCTACTTTCTGGCTATCACTCAAACAAGCATGTTGTGTTAGCAACGTCTGGCATTGGAAAGGAAACCAAACGGCACGGGAAATGGAAGACAGTAATTACTGCTAAAGCTTCTGCTTTCCCTGCAATTTCTAGGAGTTTTGTTTCACCCAGTTACCTCACACACGTGGGCTACCACCCCCAGGGAAAAAAAATTAAGGTGAGCCCCAGACTTCTTTGGGAGAGTCTTGTCAGTGTAAAGGCAGTAGAAACCATTCACGGTAGATCGAAAGATCTCATGCGTTTCTACGTACTCTTCCACTGTCACAAAGGCAATTTTGCAGTTCCATACAGCACTGTGTAGGGTTGCTATCAACGTTACAAGGACTTGACAACTGTAGCCTGACTGGTATAGCCTTCACTACTCGTAATGAAAGACAGACACATAGTTGAGCACGCAGTGAAAAGGTGTGGAAGCAAATGCAGGAGCGAGCAGTGACCAATAGGCTAAGAAGGATAAACAAAAAGTGGAAAGGAAGAAAGAAGGGAAAAAAAGGCTAGCCTACCATTTTACTGACAGGACATACGCTTGCCAAATTAACATCAACCACTTGTTTTCATCAGCAAAGAGACCCTGGACCGCACGCTTTTGGATGACAGAAGAGAGAACGGATTCAAATTAAGGATTTAATATAAGCAAAAGTAACGTGTGCTGTTCCACAATGAACAAAGCAGATTTCCACTGACTACCTAGAATGTAGCAGGCAAGCACGAGAAGTCTGACATTTACATTGAAAAGCTATGCTAATGAAAATTGTTCTGAAACATTCAAAGCAGAAATAAAAAGGCAGTTCAGAAACACACCCTATATTAAGACTATAAGCAGTTTTGTTTGAAAAGTAATGTTAATAGCCTCTTGAAATTTAACATAACACGGAATGCATCAAAAACATGTAAGAAGATGACAGTGGTGGCTCTGTATGTTAGAGAAAAGTACTGTGATAAAGCTGAACAGTATTAGGTATTTTGAAGCAAGTTTAAAAATATGGTTTTTAACATTCAACTATTTTTAAGCTTCTGTACACATCACACTAATGTAGTAAGGAAAGCTACAATGCTTTTGGATGAACAAGCAATCTGCTGTGTTTAATTAATAATGTTCTGTAACACTGTAAGGAACCCTACATGAGCATAATATCCATGTTAGCTGATGTGCAAGTTATAATTGCAACTGGGAAAAGGGCATAAATTACACATAACGCTTTCAGCTACTGCTAAACGTGTGTGATAAAGGGTATTCAAAAGTCATTTGTATAGAGTACTGCAAAACAGTAACACAGTAGGGGAAATTATTCTGGTGGGATTTAGGGATTGTTTTTTTTTTAGTTAAGGAAACTAGCAGATCATCTGTTTACAAAAACAACAACAACAAAATAATAGGTCTTCCAGTAAATACTTTAAATTGAGATTAACTGGAACCCTGTCTTCTAACTCCTGAAATACAGTGTTAGCTTCAGAAACTAAAAAACAGCTTTTTAGTATATGCAGAATAAATGCAACGCTACAAATACTGAATTGATGTATGAAACCCAGGCATGGTTAATATTGCCTTTTTATGTTTTGATCATGGGCAACTGATTACCATATTCATTAAACTCAGTTAAACCTGATGAAACTTATTTCCTACAACAGCTGCACTTCTTAAAGTACACTGGATGTTTCAGGTGATGGATACTGGATGGAGGTGACAACAGCATACGTAAATGAATAAATAAGAAGCCCCACTAAATAGCTGCCGGTAAGCTTCAATGAAGAGCTTCCATTTTCCTACAAACTGAAAACACAAACATCTCACTGTATATTGTCACCGTAACAGGCGAGTAATGCAGAAAATCATTACAGCATGTAACAAGACTACCGTGCAAGGTGTCTCAGATGCAAGGACGGGGTCTGAAAAGCCTACAAAAGAAATACTCCAATACTGTCTAAGCAAAAGTGGCATATTTATATATTGAGTCGTTGGGAATGCCAATGGTGAGACAAAACTGTCCTTACCAATGATGACACAGTAAACTGCCAGCATGGCATTGTATTGGCTTAAGCTGCTTCAGCGGGGTGCTCAAATATAAAGCCAATTAGAAAATTTACTGGATACACCCCATAGAATTTTAAATTTTCTTACACGAAACATGGAGCAGATGATTTAAAAGGTCTCTATAATGGTTCTCAATACACTGATTAAAGTGTTATCTATTAAAACCAAACCATTTACAGCGATCTGCGCAACTGAGGAGTTGCATGGCATTCCTCTCTGAAGAATCCACAAACAGAGAGCCAGACGGAATATAAAGATCACCCATTAGTATGTAAGTAGTGCAGCTCTCTTTTCCCTAGTGCTGATATTGATCTAACTCTCCCAGTGCACTTTTGTTCGAAGAGAGGGGAGAATGTATCCAGTTCCTCATGAAAAAGCTTCTTGAAAGCATAAAGGAAGCCATGAGAAACACCAGTGTAAATCAGTAATTGTTACATGCATGTAACTGTTAACACAATACAGACAGATTAAAAAAATATAATAAAAATGTGTCACAATTTTGAGAGGAAAAAAAAATAAGGTGATGTCCTCTGTCATTAAAAAATGATGCTAGTTAAGGTGGAGATGCCCTTAGATATTCTCATTCTGCAATTTTTTCTTCTAATGTTACATTACTTTCCATTTCCACAAAAGCATCAAATAACATTTCCCAAAAATATTCTATGGCTTTCCCCTGTTCCAGTTTAGATTCTTCCCTCCCAACGAGCTGCTGTTATCTTGGAAAACGCAGTGCTGATATGGAAACCACAAGGCATTACACAATAAGATTTCCGCAGCGGCACAATTCAGACCCTTCAGCTTGATTACGGTAAACCACTGTTCTGCTCTGGAAAGAGAATCCTGATACCCTTTCTGGCATAAAAGCCAGAAAATGTTGAACATTTTCTGTTGTTGAACAGAAACAGCTTAGACTAAGAAAATCTTCTGCATGTGTTAAGAAGCAAAAATATAAAGGGATGAGGCAGTGTTTATAAAAGCAAAAGTAAATCGGAAAAAAAATTATACACAACATTGTTCAGCCAAGTGGCATATCAAGTCTGTTACGTGTGGCACACGGAGTTCAAATAGAGAATTTGACAATGTTTTATTATTTTTTTCATTTTATTTCTTCCTATTCCTCTTTCCAGTAACGTAGGGAGGCACAGGCAGCAAGGGGGTGCACCCCAGGAGAAACAAACGATCCCTACAAGCAGACCCTTTCGTTTGCACAACCAGACCCCCCAAAGGGGGAACGCCGCCCGGCCCCTCCGCTTCCAGAAGCCACGGCGCCCACGGCTGAATGCACGGCCCGGAAGGGTGCGGGGGGCTGGAAGCGCCAACACGGGCAGG
>VXAK01008034.1:0-10339 GCA_013399435.1 Arenaria interpres
TTTTACCTCAAATCAGGACAACATCTCACACATATACAGGTGAAAATACAAAACGCACCTGCACAAATGCAAACATTTACTCACATGGTAGCACACCTTAGCTCCAACGTGTCTCTGGATGTGTCTCTCTGAGATGAAGTTAACTTTCCCCATCTTAGCTGTCATTGTGCTGTTTCACATTTGTAGCTAAAATGGTGCTGATAACACACTAGTATTTTGACTCCTGCTGAGCAACGCTTCCATGGCAGCAAGGCTTGGGGTGGGAAAGAGGCCAGGAGGGGGCATAGCCAGAACAGAGGACCTAGACTGACCAAAAGGATATTCCATTTCATATGACATCATGTTCAACAATGAAATGGAAGAGAAAGGAGGAGGAGTTGGGGGAGTTTATTTCAGTGTTTGTCTTCCAAAGCAACTGCTACACAAACTCTGGCCCTGCTTCTCAGGAGTGGTGCACATCACCTGCTGATGGCAAGTAGAGAATAAATCTTTCTACTTTGCTTCTCTGTGCAAACTTTGCTTTTCTTCATTAAACTGCCTTTATCTTGACCCACGAGTTAATTGTGTTATTTTCTCCCCCTGTCCCACTGAGGAAGGGGATTGAGAGAGAAGCTTGGTGAACACCTGGTGGCCAGACAAGATCAACTCATCCCAGGCTTTTTGGTGCTTGATTGTGGGGCTCAAAACAATGGTAGTTTTGAATTGAGCATGGTCTAGCTGTAGTAGTTATTAATTGTTGGGTTTCTGTGCAGGTCAGGGAGTTTGCTTGCTGCACTGCTTATCTCTTTGTTTGAACTTGGAACATGTTAATAGAACCAAAGGCTGTGTGTTGAGTACTGTGTTCAGTTCTGGGCTCCCCAGTTCAAGAAGGACAGGGAACTACTGGAGAGGGTACAGCAAAAGGCTACAAAGATGATTAGGGGACTAGAACGAGAGACCTGGGAGGGACCTGGGTCTTTTTAGTCTGGAGAAAAGAAGACTCAGGGGAGATCTTATCAATGTTTATAAATACTTAAAGAGTATTTTATGTCAAGAGGATGCGGCTGGTCTTTTTTCAGTGGTGCCCACTGACTAGACAAGAGGTAATAGGCACAAACTTGAACGTTAGAAGTTCCATCTAAACATGAGGAGGAACTTCTTTCCTGTGGGGGTGGCAGAGCCCTGGAACAGGCTGACCAGAGAGGTGGTGAAGTCTCCTTCTCTGGAAACATTCAAAACCTGCCTGGATGTGTTCCTGTGGGACCTGCTCTGGCAGGGGGTTGGACTGGATGATCTCCAGAGGTCCCTTCCAATTCATATTATTCTGTGATTCTGTCTTGAGGAGAGGATGAGGGATACACCTGCCTCTTCCCATCCAGGACTGATGTGGGTTGTTTTGTTTTACAGGCTCCTGAGGTCCTTTTTCACCTTTATGTGAGGTGTTTAATTAACAGATGTACTAATTAACACTGTTGGCTTATTGTGAGGTTTGTGGAATCCAGTGTCATCCTGGTGTAGGAGGAGACAACTTTTGGGTGAGGCAACAGTGAAACATGCCCTGAGGTGGTCAGTCGCTGGGTGGCAGGGTGTGTAGAAGGATTTGGGCAAGCACTTAGAGAGATTATCACCTCCCATAACATGGGTCTTTATACTTGAACAGGCTATCAATCCTGGTGAATTGACGCACCACCTAATAGAAGGGTGCCTATTCCACTGAAAATCAGCAGCTTTCAGCACTGTATTGGGGCTTGACCTCTGCCTATCAAGAAAAGGTTCAGTTCTATCAGAGGGCCATGGTTGAGACAGGGACCAAAGTACATCGGAGGATGCCATGATTGGGATAGGGGTCCAAACACGAACTACATCAAGCACCCATTCCAACCCAAACCATTATATAATGCTATCATTCTATGATTTTAGCATGGTGCTGTCTCCTGTAGAAACATATATAGCTCCATTCCTGGTGACATTTGGTTTAAACTCATGGAACAGAATAGGCGTTTTCTGTGACTGTGGAAGACTCTCTGGTGATACTCCATTGATATTAATGTATTGACCCCTCTCACCTCAAACTTAAAATTTTAACTTAGTATAAAGTATTCTCTCTTGTAAGGTTAGAGAAGCAGTAAATTTATTCAAGAATATGTTTCTGAGAAATTAAGCTCATACTCACTGAGATCTAAGAACTGCTGGATCCAAGTCCTTTCTGAGACTGAAGTTTGTTTGAGAAGTTGACACTGCAATTAGAGTGTCCAAGTGGTCCAGGTTGCACTGTCATCATGTCAGGATATGGTGCTTACACTCCATCAGACCCCTCCTAGTGGACTCATTGTTTCACTGCTTCATTTGTGGAACTGCAAGTGTCATTTGCATGAAGTTGATGACAGCTGAACTATGTAATTTCAATCTTTCTTCTAAGGTGAACTGATAGAGCAGTTAGCTTTCTTTCCCCACCTGCCAATTGAAGTTTAGCTCTTCTTGCACTTTCTGAACTCTGAAGGCCAGTGATGGCAGCAGAGTGATGCACTGGCTGGTGTTGCTATTCAGCTGTGGGTATGTGGTCTGGCTCGTTCTGTAAGTTGGTAGAAGTTCTGTAGACTCATCAGAAAATGCCATGTGAAAATTGAAATATAAGCTGAGCTCTGGTTATCAGAGCTACCTGCCCTTCCATTGGCTCTGAATGTGGCCAAGGAGTCAATGCCCACCTGCAAAGGCTGGTGAGTAGAAATCCCCGTTATCCTGACAAAGGGTTCCCTTCCTGCATGCAGGTAGTGTTCATGCCTCACTTGCCGGAGCTCTCATCTTAAGCCTGTGTGGCTTACATGCCTGTGGTCTCATGTACCTGAGGACAGAGTTGGCTGCTAATTTCTGCACCACAAAGATGCCCCCGTTGAATCCCCTCATGTTCACATGGAAGACTGAGGAGATGAAAGCTGACCTCAGCATGTTGTCTTGCAGGAGGAGCTAGGCCAGAGGCAGTAGGTATTTTCCTTCTCCATGTGGACTGAGGAAGAGGAGGAAGGATCATGGACTTGTTCATCATCATGATGCCAACTGGGGAGAGAAGCTGCCCCAGAAAGTGCTGGAAAGGAGGGC
The DNA here is from genome assembly GCA_013399435.1 of Arenaria interpres. Classification (NCBI taxonomy): domain Eukaryota; kingdom Metazoa; phylum Chordata; class Aves; order Charadriiformes; family Scolopacidae; genus Arenaria; species Arenaria interpres. The sequence goes on from VXAK01008034.1 coordinate 3,076, forward strand.
TGGATTTGGTTCTTGTGTTTGAGAGGAAGGAAGGATACATCTGACTTCAGACAAGCGCTGTTTCTCTCTCAGACCACATCTCTCCCAGCAGCTCTGATTTCTCCTAATATGTCCAGCTTCTACCCCTTCACTTGCTTCACCTCCCCTGCTCCCACAACCTGCTCCCCTGTCCATTCTCTTTGCCGCAAGAACTGCACTTCTTGTTTCCCTGGAGAATTCACCTGATAGCTTACTTTTCCTTTTATATTGATAAATGATAGCATACAGCAGAACTCGGTGCCCCTTACTGCCAGATGTAGTTTTGAATGTCCAATTTAAATGTCCATTTCAAGCAAATAAGCATACTGTAAAAATAGAAAGTACTTAACTTCAGAAAATTGCTTCTGTGACCTCCTCTTGTCATCCTCACTCCACTTTGGCTACTTTTAGGGCACTGAGATTCCTGTGGCTAAGGTGCCTGTGCTGGGGACAACCCCTGCCCACATTCCCATACACCCAGTGTTGCTCAAGGCATCTCCGCTCCTGCTGGTCCCTCCAGTGGTGCTGCTTTCAGGCCCTGAGGCTGAGCTGCAGCTCCTGTTCAGTCCACACTCCCAGACCCTGTTTCTGTGGCTGCTGCTGGCATTTCACGGTCCACTTGGCTGGCAATACTGGCTCCAAGGACAACATCAGCCTGTGGGGTTCTGGGGTGGAGGGTGAGTCTATGGTTTTGGGTTGCCCTGTCTCCGGGCAGTAGCACCTGACCTATTCCTGCTGCTGGATTTCACAAAATCCAATATTGCCAGATGCCCCCATAATGGCACCTCATCTCACTCCTGTATGTGTCAGGGACTGCAGGGGGATCATAGATTGGCAGCCCCATGCTCCCTGTTCTGCCCCACTTCTGTTGTGCCTGCCCTGAGCCCTCTGCATCCTCATGCCACAGCCTCACTGAGCACCCCGCTCCTACCACTTTTGCCTTCTCTTCACACCCTGTCAGGGCCCAGGACTGAGCAAGAGCCTGTGTGGCACCTGCGCAGGGCACAGCCCCAGAGCAGAGCTGGTAGCAGCAGAGGAGGGGATGAGGCAGAGAGGAGCCATCATGACTGGACCAGAGACCCAGGGCTGGTGGGGAGCAGTGAGGTGTGGGCAGCAGAGTAGAGCAATGTGGCAGTGCTGGGGTGGAGGTCTGTTGGTCCTGGCTGCAATGTTCTTGGGCTGGGGGCAGAGATAAGCGGCCAGGCTGGGCATGCGGTGGCCCGACAACTCCCTCAAGTCTGCTGTGACTTCTGCCTTCTTCACAGATTTCTTTGCCCTGGACTGTCCTCCCGTCCATCCCTCCCTCTGCTCTCATCTCACCTTCCCTCGTCAGGCTGTTCTTCAACCAGCTCTCCCTGTGTCTGTCCTTTCCTCTGTCTTTCTGTATCATGCTGACATCCTCTGGGAACTCTTCTCCTCCTCATCTCTTTATGTTCCTCACTGCTTCTGCAGAATTTATTCTAGAAAACAGCAGGCAGGGCTGGGCAGAAAGCAGGTTTTGAGGTTATTTTCTTCTTTTCCTCCTTGGCAGTGTCTGCAGACAGAGTCCAGGTGCATCAAGAGCTGTTGGCAGAGACCACCGATGGCACCGGCAGGCATCAGCATCAACTGCTCACACCCCAACATAGAGACCACAGAGTTCATCCTCTGGTACCATCAGCTCCCCGGCCAAGGCCCCGCATCCCTTCTGGTGCCTCACAAAGGCTCCAAAGAGGTACCAGACACACCAGGTACTAACTGGCTTTCTTGGGCCCCTCTCCCCTCCAGTGTTTTACCCCATGTTACCCTGCCAATAAGAACCCTCAAGAGTCCAAGGTCTGTTCTCCTGAAGTCCAGGGTAGTGATTCTGCTGCACACCCTCCTTGGTGCCTGAACAATCTTGAATTCTACCATTTCATGATCGCTGCATCCAAGGCTACCCTTGAGTTTGACATTCCCCACCAACCCCTCCTTGTTGGCAAGGATGAGGTCCATCATGGATCCTTTCCTCGTTGGCTCCTCTACCATTTGAAGAAGAAAGTTGTCATCGACACATTCCATTTATGGATAAATACAAACCTTGGATAGATTCAGGGAGGTTCTCTTCTGTGCTGCCTGTGGAGAACTTCCAGGTGCTTTTCCGTGTGTGGGATACCAAGCTGAATGACAGCAACTCCTGTCTCTCCACTGAGCCCACATTGGTGCCCACAGCATGCAGAATGACACAGAAAGAGGGGGAATGTGTATGTTTCCTGTGAAGTGATTCCCTCCCCAGCACTGTTTGCATGTAGGTCTGACCTCAGCTTGTTCAGCAATGACCTGTTGGGTTGTGGTGAGGTTGGGCCTCTGCCTTCTCAGCCTGTGCAGCAGGGACAAACATCATGTTGGTGTGACCTTGCTGTCTGAGTTCAGATTCAGGGTCTTGGGAAAAGAGCAAAATAGGCCAATAAAACTGTCAAGTTCAAGGACTGCCTGGGTTTGGGGGAGAGCTATGGAGGGATGCCACATGGACCACAGCTGTGTCCATGAACCCCCCTGAGCTGAAACTAACTCTGGCATGGGAATGAGTATTAAAAAGATGTATCTGACTGGTTTGACCTGCTCTTCTTCTTCCCTCAGCCTCCTCTGAAGCACGCTGTTGCAGAAGGGAGCCCTTGTTGTGAGACATGACTGCTCTTGTGGCTTTGTCTCCTAGCCAAAATAGCCTGAGGAAGGACAACCCCTTCCCAGCCATGAACCTGGGCATCATCCAAACCCTCAGCATGTGAAGAAGATCTGTCAGCCTGAGACTGTGGAAGATTTTCTGTTCAACTGGATTCCCACCCATGCCTGAAGTTGTTCCATTGCTTTTCACATCTCTTCTCTTTCTCAGGAGGCAAAAACAATGGAGCACCTGAAGAAAAGACATGTCCTGTGCCTGAGAGGGATGAGAACGTGGATGGTCACTGAGAAGCACACACGGAGGATCTGCATTAATCTGCTCAGTTAACATGCTCACATCTTCTGTGCTGCTTTGCCTACACCGGATGCACATGGTGTCTGCAGAGGGATCGGGGGATGATTCTTCCACATGACCATTTGCAGGATCACCCCAGGGTGTTCTCCATGAGGAGATTCAGTGGGCTGAGGGACCAAAATCCCAGAGCAGGCAGAACCAGAGAGGGAGTTTTTCAGGCAAGATAAGAACAAATATTTTATCTTCTTCACTTCTTCCCCACTGAGTAATTTCTAGCAGCTCTGCTCTTGGGGTGGTTTTCTGACTTTCTCACACATAAACAGGAGCATTGGTCTCAGCATGCACCTCAGCTCAGTGTGGATCTCACTGTGCAATAATGCCTGGGTGTCACCTCCTGCCAGGGTGTCCCCAGAGGGGAGTTGTGCTGTGCCCCAGCTCCTTGTTTTACCATTGTCCAGAGCCTCCTGAGAACAGCCTTTAGTGCCTAGGGTCAGGACACCTCCAGCGGGGTGAGGGACCCAAGGAGCCACTATGAGACCATTACATCCCACTTCTGATTCCCTGTCATCTTGAATGGCTCTTGGGTCCCTGAGTACACCCTCAGGGCCTGTGCCTTCCTTCCTCTCAGCCCAGCACTCCAGCCAGTAAAGTGTAGCATGGGAAGAGGTTTCCTATGTCAGGGGCACATACCTGACCTCCATTATTTTGCTGCAGATCCTGACAGTATTTGGGGTTTGTTGGAGGACAGATTCCCCTGAAAGAAGGCTCTGGTGTCCCAGAAAGGGTGAGGAGATGGAGATGTCCTGGCACTGTTGAATCACCCAGTTGCCACTGCTTGCAGGTCTCGCAGAAGAACAGGTGAGGCCTTGGTGTCTGGGCACAGCAAGAAGGTGTCCTCTGCCTAAATGATGAGTACAGACAGTGACTCTGCCCAGAACCACAGGCAGGAGGAGAGTGAGGGGAGTGTTGCTTGAGCCCTTATTTCAAGCCCAGCAGTCCCTTCAGGAGTTCTTCGTCTGCACCTAGGAGATGGCGATTGCCTGAGCGTGACAAGTGTTTAAATCACATGGACCTCACACAGTCCATGGGGCACTGTGGACCTAAGTAGTTATTTTGAGACCAGCAGTGCCTTCATGAGTTCCTTTTCTGCACCCAGGAGACCTTGGATAACTGAAGGATGCCAGAATTCAGAGCATTACCGGGGGCTGAAGGCTGACATCTAAAAATAAATTTTAAAGTATAACTGAAAAGCATACTTAAATGTTGACATTGATAGTGAAGCCACAAGTCATTTGCACATAATCAGGGAAGATGGACACCTGAAACAAGCCATGAGAAGGCAGGGATTCATTGGGTTGCAGAGAGCCCAAGTGTTATGGGGACGCTCTGTGCACTGCTGTCATCTGCCTGGTCACCATCTGCCTGTAAATGGTGGGGTGATGGCTAGAAAGCGGGGATTTCCTGCAGGGATATACAGGAAGCAGATGCTTTGTGGCACTTAGGGCCTGCAGAGCTGGATTTACACAGAGCTTGACAATAGGGAAGAGGGTGTCAGTTACTCGACACCTTCACCACCCCACTTCAAATTTGGGTGGCCAGGAAGCAGATGAAGACTGTCATGACTGAGCCTGCATGCAGAAGGACCCTCTGCCTAGATTTCCCCTTTTCATCAGGGGAGGGCAGTCTCCAAAGCTCCAGATGTGCATAGCCATCCTTCTGCCTTAGTATATCATCTTGGCAAAGGCCTCTGATATGCCAAATTTTTTTGGTCCAGTCCATTCCCGGGAATATTGGTCAACACAAGAGGGCTGAGAATGGCACAGCAGAGATGGATCAGAGAAGCTGTTGTCCACAGAAATGTGTCCCTCTGTCTCCACAATGGCCCAATGGGGATGGAGGGTGTAACTACTCTTGCACAGAGATTTTCTGGAGCAGAGCTGGGATCTGGCAGTGGTGCAGTCTTAGAGGCCCAGAAAAGCTGCCCCAGGTGCCCCAGGGTTGGAGGAGATAAAAAAGAAGGTTCAAAAAGGCCAAGTTGAGGTTCAACAAGGCCAAGTGCCGGGTCCTGCACTTGGGTCACAACAATCCCATGCAGAGCTACAGGCCTGGGGAGGAGTGGTTGGAGAGCTTCCAAGCAGAAAAGGACCTGAGGGTGTTGGTCGACTGGTGACTGAACATGAGCCAGCAGTATGCCCAGGTGGCCAAGAAGGCCAACAGCATCTTGGTCTGTATCAGAAACAACATGGTGACTAGGACTTGGGAGGTGATTGGCCCACTGTACTTGGCACTGGTGAGGCCCCACCTGGAGTACTGTGTCCAGTTTTGGGCCCCTTACTGCAAAAAAGACATTGAGGTGCTGGAGCGGGTCCAGAGAAGGGCAAGGAAGCTGGTGAGGGGTCTGGAGAGTAAGTCGTATGAGGAAAGACTGGGGGAGCTGAGATTNAAGACTGGGGGAGCTGAGATTGTTTAGCCTAGAGAAAAGGAGGCTGAGGGGAGACCTTATTGCTCTCTACAACTCGCTGAAAGGAGGTTATAGAGAAGCAGGGGTTGGTCTCTTCTCCCAAGTCACAGGCAATAGGACAAGAGAAAATAGCGTTAAGTTGCACCAGGGGAGGTTGAGATTGGATATTAGGAAAAATTTTTACCCTGAAAGGGTTATTCAGCCTTGGAATGGGCTGTCCAGGAAGGTGGTTGAGGCACCATCCATGGAGGTATTTAAAAGACAGGTTGACATAGTGCTTAGAGACATGGTTTAGTGATGTGTTGGGATGTGTGTGTGTGATGTATGGTTTTCTTTTGGCTTTTTTAATCAGAGTTAGGTTGATGGTTGGACTAGATGATCTTAAATGTCCCTTCCAACCTAGACAATTCCATGATTCTACGATTCTACCACAGAGCAACCATGGGTCTTAGAGCACTGGGTACTCTCCTGGACCTATAGTGGCCCATAGGCTGTTGGGAGTGGGGACTCCATTTTTTGGCTGATACCAGCACTAACTTGTGAATTACGGCAGCCCTATATGCCTGGACTGCAGCTGGATCCTGCCAGGCGCTGGAGGACTGTATGAGGCACCTATCTCAGCTGCCTGTGCCCATGTGCGCTGGCCATGGACGCTAGACCTGGTAATGGAGGGGAGGAAGAGGTGGACATGAGACTGCAGGCTGTCCCCAGGTATTACTCAAACCTCACTCCTTCCACCCTTTGGAGCCATGCTCTATTTGAATCTCCTACTCCAACACAACTCCATCCAGAACTAGAAAATATGTGTTGCCCAAGAGTCAGTGACACTGCTGACCTCATCTATTGGCCACTCACAGCCATGTGCTCCTCATGCAAGGGGAGCGGTGAGTGGGCTCCCCATTCACTAAATGTGATCCAGGCCCACTCAGGAAGAGATGCAGAAAGGCCATTGACTGTGGAGTAGATCAGAACGTCTTCCACAGCTCCAAGGGACAAAAGACAACCCAGTGTAGTGACTCTTACTCTCTTCTTCCCCTGGGAATGAGGAAGGGTCCTCTTTTGCACCCAACCTAATTATCTCCGAAAGATACCTTTCTTTTCCAGAGCAGACTGGAAGATATACCACAAAAGGAAGGAAGACTCGGAGGCTCAGGACTGGATGCAGAATAGCTTTAATGAGTCTAAAGAAGAACAGGAGGTGGCTGACAGTGAGCACCAGGTGCAGCCACTAAGATGCAGTGGAGCTCCTGCAGGGTGTCCATCTGCCTGCCTTGAAGAGCTAAGGAGACCAACAAGTCGCCACTAGGCTGGCATTGGAAACTCACAGAAAAGTAAAGAAAGAGTGAAGAGATATTAAGAAGGAAAAGTAGACATAGGTCAGCTTATAAAGAGCCCAAGCTGGACACTTCCAGCCACCCTTTGCAGATGAAGCCAGAGATGAAGCGTTATACTAAACAGAAAGGTCCAGTGCACTATCTCCTGTACAGCACCACGTTCTGAGATCTTTGAGGTTCTTGACCAAGGACGTTGCCAGCAGCTTTAGCAGGGTTGGCATCTGTAGCAGCTGGTAATGCAGGAGAGGTCACAGCACCCAGAGTGGATGGGGACTCCGTTACAGCTGAGGATGCTGCCAACGGCAGCGGAGGTGGAGGATCCCACAATGGTGTTCTGCGGGAAGGAGCTGAGGATGGGTCCGGGCAGGGTCACCACCACAGCAGGGGGTTCGATGACAACAGTGGAGTTCTGGCACTGCCTGACACAGCACTCATTGCAGCTGTTGGCCAGCGGGGTCGGGCAGCAGGGCTGGCAGGGCAGGCAGCAAGGCTGGCAGGGCTGGCAGGGCCGGCAGG
>VXAK01008037.1:5187-15437 GCA_013399435.1 Arenaria interpres
ACCACCTGTTTGTCAGACAGTGTTCATATTTATTGCATCCCTGTCTTAGGTTACCATGTTCTCAGGGTCACATACACCCTTTCTTAGTCTTACTAAGTCCTTGAAACCATGTGGGATGGTTGCTAAAATAGCTACATTTCTTCTCTAAAGGAAGATTCTCTACAGTTTAACCATTTATAAACTACATAAATTCTGCATTTGGTGTCATTAAGATATTGAAATAGCAAGAGCAAGTACTCAGGAAGGAGCAGAAAGTGGGAACATGATTAGGTAATTCTGGCTTGCAGGTGGTTTTGGTTTTTTTCTTAAATTAATTAATTTAATTTTTTTTATTTTATGACCAATTTCAGCAGGAGTTCAGAATTACACATTGCCTCAAAGGCATTACTCATTTTATCATAGAGCGGGTATTAGTTGTGCCATACTCCTACATATCATATAGTGATACTATAGCAGAGGAAAAGCTAGATCTCAGAGCTCCCGACCTCCTTCAGCCAGATGCTTAGCAACTTCACGTTGAATTGGCTGTAAACCTAAGTGTTTGCTGTCTTGTCAGTGCCCGTATTCAAAAAAAGATAATTTATCTGACCATGCACACACACAGTTTTAGGACTATTTCCCGCTGCTGGTGGTCAGCCGTGATCCTACAAATATAATTGAAATTAACTTTGTTTTTCCCTTTTATTGCATTCCAATTTATGCCAATCTGTGCAGGAAAACAAACCTTACAAAACTGTTGAATAGTCTCCAAACTAACAGGCTCCCTAAAAAACCATGAACCCTCAGCGTTTACTGGCTTGTAATCTTTATGGGCATTTTATTCTTTACACAGCCTCCTTTCCATTTAAAAATAGCGACTTTTACACAAAGTATCTCTCAGCCTGTACACTACCCACAAAAATCTTCATACAGGTGCTAACCAATCCTTTTCCAACATATTTTTTTACTCAGAGCACAGCTGCCTTTTGTACTTCTAGAGCAATTACTGCCCTTATTCTCTCCTCCACAGCGTTGCCTTCAGCCATGGATATGGAGAATGCTGTACGAAACCCATTCTGGTTGAAACTTCACAAGGACAATCCAATATAGTCAAGTAAATTGTGCCTGAATAATACAAGTTGTGCATATAGAAATAGCTCAGCCCAAGGGCTGTGTGCTGTTCGGCACACATTTTAAGGACATAAGTGAAATCAAAGTGATATATTTTTTTTGTATCTGCTTTCTGTGCTGACTTGAATTTTTTTTCATATGCTGCGGGACAGCTTGGGAGAATCTAAAATGACTTCCAGTCAGTGATTAATTGTTCTGTGTTTACAGCAGCGTAAGGAAAAGTAGACAGCAGAAAATTTTGGAGGGTTGAAAAACTTTGGAAAGAGAGATTTGTAAAAGTGTAGCTGAGGGTTTGCGAAAAGGCGTTGGTCCAAACTGTACCAATTATTGCTTTACTGTTGTATCAAGGGTAAAAAAAAACCAGAGCCCTTGTTCAGTAAGACGTATTGGAACAGGAAAAAGATTGCTTTGCTAGATAAAACCTGTGTGGCAGGAGAAGCTGCGGTGGCTGTCACTGGTCCCATTGCCTATACAAATTAATTTTGATAACATTAAGTGGTTTAGAGGGTGGGTGTTGTCAAAGGTTATTCATACATGGACTTGTGTGGGCAGGCAGGACGTTCTCTGCTGTCATCCAGGTTAGCCATGCAGAAGGCGGCTCTGACCTGAAAGCCAGATTGTCCGTTTGGTCTGGTTTTGAGCTAATAATGTCTGTCTTTTCTCACGGTGTGTGTCAACTTAGAGGTGGCGCTCAATTATCATTACTATATAGCTTCTATGCTGGTGGTGTTCACACCTGTCTAATCTAAATCTCCCCTCTTTTAGTTGTAAACCATTAAACTTTGTCCTACCACAACAAGGCCTACTAAAGAGTCCCTCCCCAGCTTTCCTGGAGCCCCTTGAGGGCCTGGAAGGGGCTCTAAGGTTTCCCTGGAGCCTTCTCTTCTCCAGGCTGAACCTCCCAACTCTCTCAGCCTGTCCGCACAGCAGAGGGGCTCCAGCCCTCCCAGCATCTCTGTGGCCTCCTCTGGCTCCGCTCCAACAGGTCCCTGTCCTTCTGCTGTTGGTGGCCCCAGAGCTGGAGGCAGCACTGCAGGGGGGTCTCCCCAGAGCGGAGCAGAGGGGCAGAATCCCCCCCTGGCCCTGCTGGCCACGCTGCTGGGGATGCAGCCCAGGGTGCGGGGGGCTTTCTGGGCTGCCAACGCACGTTGCCGGCTCATGTTGAGCTTCTCATCCACCAACACCCCCAAGTCCTTCTCCTCAGGGCTGCTCTCCATCCATTCTCGACCCAGCCTGGATCTGTGCTTGTGGTTGCCTTGACCCAGGTGCAGGACCTTGCACTTGGCCTGGTTGAACTTCATGAGGTTTGCATGGTCCCACCTCTCCATCCTGTCCAGGTCCCTCTGGATGGCATCCCTTCCCTCCAGCGTGTCGACTGCCCCACACAGCTTGGTGTCCTCGGCAAACTTGTGGAGGGTGCACTGGATGCTGCTGCCCATGTCGCTGACAAAGATGTTAAGCAGTGCCTGTTCAGACACTGCAGCTGAGATCAATCTGTAGCCTATTTGTTTTATTTATCATTTGCACTTGTGCAGACCTACCATTAACACCTCTGAAGACGGCAAGTTTGTCTATGTTTTAGCAGATCAACTTTTTGGGTCTCATTTCTAGCCGTGATGCAAGAGAAGGAAAAAATGCAACGTTGCTGCTAAGCCACTCCCCAAGAAGTGGGGATGATGTAAGATAACTGATGAGGCAACTGGTTCTTTTCAGCCGATGATGGGCATAATTTTTGGACCACTAGCAGGGACCAGTCCTGCAAATGTTTCATCAAGCAAGCAGCAGACCATTTACCTCAAAATACCACTGGGAATCTTCTGCTTGTCAATATTTCTATATGAATAAAAAGCCTGTGATGGATGCGCTTATGGCAGCAAAGGGGTATCTGACCAATACAGTGTTAGAAAATCTGTAAAACTTATGCCAGTAAACCTCGTAAAGAGTAGAAAAAGTCTAAAATTTGTGTTGATTTTCAGGACTGTGAAATGAAAATCCTCTGAGTTGTAAGTTGAAGCTGCATGGTATAATAATTTTTGAAAGGCGATGAATAAATTCACTATAAACTTTTGGGATTTTCCAGGGCAGCGCTGCCTTTAAAGCTGAAAGTTCTCTTAGTCTGTCACCATAGGTTTTTTTACCTGTGTAACCTCTCAATTCAAGCAGCCTGTGGGTTTGAACGCTTGACTAAACTCAAATCCATCTTGAAATTCAGATAATCAAGGGAATATAGTTATATATTAAGTGTGACTTTAAGTTTTCTTTTCTTCGTAGGCTTTTCCTCAACGGCACACAATTCTTTTAAAACTATTAATGGGAAAGCTGATGAGTTCTTTAGCTATATTATTTTTTTGATATTAGGCACCGGCTACTCAAGCAATCTCTTCAGATTTTGCCTGCACTTCAGACATGCCTGGGTCCATCTCACAAAATATTAGGCATTTAAGAGAGATGGCTGCATGGGAGGCTTTACATAGCAATGAAGGGCGACAGGCACTTCGGGAAGGCATTTCAGCTTTTTGATCGCCTGTGATTTGTTGTGACTGAATGACGAGTAGAATATGCCACATGATGTTATTTCTTCTCCTTCGCTGAGTGGTTTGCAAGAATATCCAGTGTTGATGCTAACACATAAAAGCAGCACATATGATCTTCAAAAGCATTGTCTCTGTGTTGCCTTTATTCCTTTCTCCTTAAATCAGTGAGATTGCTCTTGTCATTGGTTTGAAATAGTTTGATCCAAAATGACTGGTTTTGAAAACCCAAGCTGTAGAAATGAGCATTTTGCAAGGACCAGTGTAAATTTGAAATGGATTGTGTGATCATTTGTGCTGGTGAAACGCACTTGCTTGTCTACATACATCAAACAGGCAAGAAGGTAACCGAACCAAGTTCGTTTAGAGTTGTGGGTTGGTCTGATAAATTAGGCAGCTGCCTTTGGGAAATGAATGAAAGACATTGCTGAAAAATTACATAAATTCTTTGCCATGAGGTCCGTGCTTGTGAATGAAATTTATAATGCCTCCCTACCTTATCCTAATTTATTATTACAGTGCTTCGTATAATTAAATGTTTTTATTTTAAATTATAACATTAATTATGGTGATATGGATGTAGAAGCAGCTATGTTTTACCAAAGATTCAAGAAAGTTTAGCTGTTGGATTCATTCAATTCTGGTGGTAAAACAGAATGAAGAGGAAGGGAAAAGTACAAGGAATGAAGTGTTTTTCTGCTTCAGGCAGATTTTCTGCAATGAATTAAATAAGGGCTTACCACTCGGCTTTCTGGTAACTTTGCTACATTGAGAACATCTGCCAAATTGCACCAAGAAGGTCACCTTTGTTTATCTGGGAGCAGGATATGTTTTGTAATTGATCGAAAAGAACGGCGTAGGCCAAGTGGCGATGCAATAAGGCTGCCCCGAGCAAAGCCAGTGCGGAAATAAACACAATTTCAAGAAGATCTGTCAGGAACGAGCAGTCCCGGTGAGCCCACGTGTACAGGGTTTGAAGTCTCTAAGGAATCTCTGGATCTTTATTACTCAGGAAGCAAACAGATTAAGGCTGAAAAGCTCCCAGATTGAGGCAGACTGGGCAGCCGGGTTGGTAAAGCTACCGTGAGCGCTTTCTGTTCTCGGATGGAGGAGCTGACACTTCGAAGCCCTGTTGGATCAGCTGCCTGGGGCATTCAGACTTCATCTCTGCCTACAGCTAGCCGAGGCACATGTGCCCCTTTGGGGTGATGGGTGTCACAGGGCTAACGTGCAGGGTGAGATGGCCAGAAGCACACCTTCACTAACATGGCGGGGAAACAACCCTCCACAATTATCATATTAATCCAGCCTGATGAAGCAAATCCAGAGTATTTCACTCTTACTACGACTATGGTGAGGCATAATCAACTTTATGCACTTTTTTTTGGGGGGGGAGGGAAAGGGTGACTCAATATAGCCCTCTTCAAATCACAAATTATCCAAGATAACTGTCTCAGAGCTACCGTAGGGAGATGAAAAGCATTACCACTACAATAACACCACTGTTAAATATTTCTGCTTATCTGAGTGATGATAGGATAGTTATAAGAGCTTTTTCTGTGGTCTTTCATTCTTCTAGGGACTCCCGTCTTCTAACATAACTTCTTCCCTCATCTAGCAGCAGCGATGAGCAGTTTACTATCATGATAAATGTGTGCACAGTAAAAAATGGCATTATAAAATCTGACTGTAATCAGGGGTAAAATCATCTGTTGTGATGCTGAATGTTTGCTCATGGTCAGTTCTCTACAAAGCAAAGTTTTTCGTTTTACAAGCAGAAGGCTGATTTTTATGATGTCTCTCTCCCCCAGCGCTCCCTGGGAGCTGAAAAATAAAATTTGTACTCTTTAGTGTCCCTGACGTAACTGTGAGGCATCAGGTTTCTGCAGAGCAGAGAATTTTGTCAGTGATGCATGAGGCAAAGTAGCATCCAAGCCTTTCTTTCAAGTTTTTATTTGGTCATAATGCCAACAGGTCAATGGGCCTGTTTTTGTCATTAGTGGGAACAGATAGGAACTTTTTTTTAATCCTTGGCCTGAGTGTGTTTCATAATCAAATGTTCCTTTAAAGCTGGGAAATTACATTAACATCAGAAAAAAGAAGAAAAAGGAAGATTTTCTCTCTTAGGCGCAGCCATATGTCATTCCAGGTGGAAATACAACAGGGTGCAGTAAGGCAAGGATTGTGGAGGGACCCTGTTGTGCTTGGCTGTTGGAAAGCATATGGTGCAATGATGTTCCAGCTCTGACTGTGAATTTTCCCTCTCTTGTATTCTCTGGCAAATATGATTGTTCTAGTTTATATCCAACCGTTCTGTTTATGCCTAGGAATAGAGTGCTCCTCCGACTTCAAAACTACCTATTAGATCAGGTCCTGCTTCAGGGAGAACCCCCGAAAGAATCTAAGAATCATAGAATGGTTTGGGTTGGAAGGGACCTTAAAGATCACCCAGTTCCAACCCCCCTGCCCTGGGCAGGGACACCTCCCACCAGACCAGGTTGCCCAAAGCCCCCTCCAACCTGGCCTTGAGAACAGAGAAGAGGTATGAAAAATTTCCTCACTAGTTTTCTGAACCACCTTTATAATGTGGAAGAGGTTACGGGGGCTTTGATTTCAATGGCCTTGGTGGAGACTTCAGGATGCTGAAATTCCAGGAGAAGGAACCTCTCCCCATCTTAAGCAGTAGCTGCTCCAAAAAAACCCAGTGCTGGTCCCCAGCCAATTTGTGTGCCCCTGCAGTAACTCTGAGCGACAGTTGGCTTGGTCTCAGGACATCCTTCCCAGCCTTTGGAAGTGACTGCGTGGAAAGGATTGCAGTTCAGAATTTATTGTTTATTGTTAAAGTTTTCTCATTGCACTCTTCAGGGCATGAAGCGGCAGAAGTGTCAGCAAAACCCGAGTTCCTGTCATCCTGCTCTCCTGTGCTTGGCCAGGCATGGCCAGGAGTACACAGAGAGCTTCACACCACCAGGGCCTTCATTTGTGTGGAATCCAGTGAAATGCTGCAGATACCTGTGTAATCAGAGATTATAGCAAAAAGCAGTAGTAAGTTATATTTGTCTCAGTGGCGTCTCTCAGTATCAGGTCAGCGTACGATCCAGTGAGGCTGTGTATGAGTGAGGCTGCTGCTTGCGGCTCCTGAGGGAAAAGGCATAAATCTTGGGCACTTGGCAGTTTTGAAACAAGAAGCCCACACGTTTGTCTGTAATCATGAGCGGTTTAATGGCTGGTTTCTGTTCTGAAGCTGGAGGGGTTTTTATGCCTCCTAAAACCTATCGTTATTATCTCTAATGTAACTGTGAGTCTCTGCATTGTACAATCCTTTTTAAAAATCCTATTAGCCTTTTGACAGCTATGGTTTCTGTCTGCGCAAAGTCCCTCAGAGCAAAACTAACCCCTTACACAGTCCCCTGCACTTATACCACCGAGGGTACAGGCTTTCTGCGTCGCGGTGTCCCAACGGTTAGCAACCTGAAGCCGTGTTAGCCAGCTGCAAGGAAGTTGTGGCCGCGTATTTGGGCAAGGCTGTGGGCGCTGGTGGGGCCTCACCTCAAGTGCTGTGTTCAGTTCTGGGCCCCTCACTACAAGAAGGACATCGAAGTGCTGGAGCATGTCCAGAGGAGAGCCACCAAGCTGGGGAGGGGTCTGGAGAACAAGTCATAGGAGGAGAGGCTGAGGGAACTGGGCATGTTTAGCTTGGAGAAGAGGAGGCTGAGGGGAGACCTCATTGCCCTCTACAACTCCCTGAAAGGAGGGTGTAGAGAGGTGTGTGTTGGCCTCTTCTCCCAGGGGAATAATGACAGGAGCAGGGGAAATGGTCTGAAGTTGGGGCAGGGGAGGTTTAGATTAGATATTAGGAAGGATGACTTTCCTGAGAGGGTGGTCAGGCACTGGAACAGCCTGCCCAGGGAGGTGGTGGAGTCACCATCCCTGGAGGTATTTAAGAAACGTGTAGACGTGGCACTTCAGGGCATGCTCTAGTGCCCGAGATTGTTGGTTTGTGTCTTTGTGGTTTGTTTTTTTGGTTGGTTGGTTGGTTTGGGGTGGTTTTTTTCGTTTGTTTGGGGTTTTTTTTGGTGTTTTTTTTTTGTTTTTGTTTTTGTTTTTTATTTTGTGGTTGAACTTGATGATCTCAAAGGTCGCTTCTGTGAGAAACACTGACTCACATCTTAGAATTTAAAGAGGACAAAGTCACCAAAGCAAAGCTTAAAAAAATTATTAATACGAAACAGCGCTGAATCGGGTGCACCAAAAATAGATGCACGATGATCTTTTAGCTTTCAGGTATTTTATACCCTTATCCCAGCTGCCTGAGTTTCTGTCTCCCTTCTCATGGGCTGAGAAGTTGGAGCTCACATTCTTCCCGACCGCCCGACCTATTACAGGTTTATTTCGCACCTTTTTCCCACGTAAGGCACACACACGCCTATTCTATGAAATTATTATCCTAAACACACCTTTGGTGAGTTGATTATGCTACACGTTATTTCACAGTCTTTGCTACCACCTATTTGGCAGATTTACCCTCCAAGACTGGTTTCTGTGGCCTTGTTGATACTCCCCTGCCCTCTGGGTTCCTGTGTTGAAGGCCATGCTGTCGTGCCCTGCTGCTGGGCTGTTGTTGACACCTGGGTATGCTGATTGAAAGAACCGGACATCATCAATAGCAACACAGCACTATCAGCACTCTCCGTCTGCTGAGTTTTAAATTCTATTGTGTTTTATATTTTATTTTTTCTTCTCCTTGGCCAGGGTGTACTGCTTCACAGCCAGAGGAAAAGCCGGTAGCAAGGTTTTCTGATGGTAACAGAGGACACTGCTATGTTGATAACAATATCCCTTGGAAGCAATAGGACCTAAACTTGTCCCTGCTCTTAAGCACCGGATTACTTCAGCAGCCTCTGCGTGCACCTTGATGGCATTTTTAACCCTAATGTCTTTTAATCTGCTGTGAGTCTTTCAGGGGCATCTCTCTGTGAATAGTCACTTAGTCTGAAGTTGTAATTTCTCCTTGATCTCAAGATCTGATAGAACAGTGTTTTCCCTTTCTTTTTTACTGCCTTTTCTGTGGGTGAAAACAAAATTCCGCAAAATTCAGAAATATCACCTTAAAGAGGTTACAATCCTTTTTGTCAATCTTCTGCTGGCCCACTGTTACCTGGTGGTGGTAGTAAATAAAGGATGAAATAGTATTTCTGTAAGTGTAAACACAGTAAAGAGTAAAACCAGTACCTAAAAAGGGGCCTACAGGAGAGCTGGGGAGGGACTCTGGATCAGGAAGGGGAGCCACAGGACGAGGGGGAAGGGTTTGACACTGAAAGAGGGGAGATTGAGATGAGATCTGGGGAAGACCTTCGCTGTGAGGGTGGTGAGAGCCTGGCCCAGGTTGCCCAGAGAAGCTGTGGCTGCCCCATCCCTGGAGGGGTTCAAGGCCAGGCTGGATGGGGCTTGGATCAACCTGGTCTGGTGGGAGGTGTCCCTGCCCAGGGCAGGGGGTTGGAACTGGGTGGTCTTTAAGGTCCCTTTCAATCCAAACCATTGTGTGATTCTATGATCCTATGAAAGCACTTTCTAAGCAGGAAAGTCAAGTAAACTAAGTTACGACAGAATTACAAAGATCCCAAATTTTACCAGAAATGGAGATGTCCTCTAACTTCTTGCCCATTACCTTATCTATGTGAGTGTCTCCAGCCAAGCTCGCACATTTCTCCAGCTTTAAAACTTCAAACCCGATTTGAGGTGTAAAACGTGAGGGAGAGTCGATAAGGCAGGGACATCGCTCCAGATGTCACCAGCGATCCGTTGTTATTGTTCAGTCTTACTGGAGATGCACCTGGAGGCTTTTTGCGGGAGCAGAAAGCTGCTTTGTGCTGTGTGTTAAACAAACAGGAGCAGGCAGTCCTGGCCTCACGTAGCTATTGATCTAATAGCCCAGATTCTGCAAATTTCAACCTATTTTTTCTTTGTTACCACTGTATTCATGTGAGTGGCCCCAAACAGGTCAGTATTTACGTCAAGTTACTCATGAGACCGTTTTCAGGATTAACCTGTAGATTCAGCATTTAACTCAAAATTATATTTATTTTTTTTTTGCTTTTCAGGAACCATACCTATAAAAAGTTGCATTGGTTTAGAATTTTAGATTTAGAATCTTGTTCGTATTTTAAGAGAAATAAACTGCTTCAAAGGCAGTCTAAATGCTTCTTTTAGGTACAAACCCAAAGCCTGATAGTAGAAATGCTCCTTAGAGAAGTTTTATTGACTCCGGGGGGATTTCAGTGCCGCTGGAGAAACTGAAAAAGCTGTTTCCAGGCAAGGATTTAGCTCAAGAAAAAGGCTTCCCCCGACACAAACAGCTGCTTTTTTTGTCACGTAAGGGGGAAAAGCTGCAAAAGAAACAGGACTTAAAGGACGGAGGGAATAAAACTGTCGCTTCCCCGCAAACATCCCTTACGAAGTCTGGAGCATAGAAGGGCTTCCCAGCTCGTGATGCAAGATCCGAGGCAGGGGGTGGATTTGGTGGGCTGGCCTGAAATTTGTCATCTGGAGGAAATTGAAACCCAGCATTGGTGGAAGCCGCCTGTGATGCAGAGGTGAAGGCTGGATCTG
>VXAK01008041.1:2073-12870 GCA_013399435.1 Arenaria interpres
GGAGGCAGGGTCCTGGCCGGCGCCCCCAGGGGTGGGGTGTTTGCTGGGGGGGGATCCAGCCCTGGGGGGGTGCTCGGGAGCAGCAGGGCCCTGCAGAGGGTGGGGGTCCCCATTGCTGGAACCTCGCTCAGGGGGTGGCTGCGGGGCTCGGTGGCCCGTAGGTGGCTCATGGGGGTGGCCGCAACTGGAAGGTCCGAGCTCCCGTTGGGGCCAGCCCCTCTGTGGCTCCCCCAGGGCTTGGGGGGGCTGCGGCCAGTGGCCAGGTTGCCCGTCCTCTGTGCCAAGACACAATGGGAGCCGGAGGTTGGTGACGGCCGCGTCTGCGTGCCCAGGGCTGCCATGACTGGGCCCTGCCGGTGTCCCTCCCCCGCCAGCAGGGGCATGGGGGGGCTGTGGGTGCGGGGTGTCCTGTCAGTCAGGAGTGTGGGGCACCGGGGGGGCTCAGGGGACCGTGAACGCGTGGGCTGCGAGGTGGGGCTGGGCTGGGGGGCAGGAGCCATGGCGATGCCGAGCAGCCCCTGGTCCAGCTGGCACGGTCACCGGCGGCCACTTGGCCGGCAGAGCAGGGCTCTGGCTCCCGGCTTCCTGCACTCCTTCTCTGGGGTGTTCGTTCCCACGCCAGGCGCTCTCCCAGTTAGCGTCACAGAAGCGGTTTGATGGTACTTGCAGGTCTCGGGGCTGTGGGAGGTTGGAGCCGTTTGTGCTGTTGCTGAGGGAGCCGTGGCCATGGTGCCTCCGACACCGTGGGGCTGCTGCAACCCCTCCTGCCCCAGCCCCCTTTGGCTCCGCTCGCCCTGTCCTTGTCCCAGCCCGGTCACACGCTCAAGCCGTGGCTCCAGCAGCTCCCAGTGTCTTTCCTGCTTCTGCCGAGCCGCATCCAAGGCAGGAAGAGACAGACAATGGGAAAACCACCTGCCTGGCCCCCGCGGCCGTGTCCCCCACGCCGCAGCCGCTCCATGGCCGTCCAGGGCAGCAGCTCCGGGGGAGAGGGGTCTCTCCGGCCGTGGTGGCAGCACGAGGCATCACTGAAGAAGTGGCTGATGCCGTGGTTGATTCCGGGAAAGTGAAGTTCTTTCCTCAGAAGGGCCAGGGCTGTCCCAGTCCCCCGTTCTCCCTCCCACAGCTCTCCCAGCTCGGCGGCGGAGGTGCCATGTGCCCAGGGGGGCAGTGCCTCCTGCAGCCCCTTGGCCCTGTGCCCCTTGGGTGAGGGGGGGGCAGCCAGGACACCCGCTGGGGCTTGTCCAGCATCCTGCCTGCTCACAGAACACCGTCGACACCTTATGGGTGGTGGGACCTCAGCCTGCCTTCCTCCCGCTCACCCAAGCCCCTCTCTGCCCTCCGAGGTCCCTGCCAGCTTGAGGTCTTGTGTCGTCGAGGAACCCACTGCTCTGTCCCCGTTCCCTGTGGGATGCCAGCGCCCGGGAGCTCTGCGGGAGCTGCCTGTGGCGGGACTGTCCCTGTGGAGCCCCGAGACACCCCTGGCCCTGGCAATGGGAACCATGAGTGGAGCATCCGTCCAACCTGTGTGGTTCCTAGCCGCTGGGGCTGGTGGCCAGCCCCAAGCCATGCGGTTGCACCCCCTGGGGCCGGGGGGCGAGCAGGGGACCTGCAGGGGGAGGACAGTGGCCAGAGAACACGGGGGAAAGGGCTGGGGATGGTGGGCGCAGGGCAGCCAGCGGGGGCCAGGGGACACGGGGCCCAGAGCAGCAGAGAAGGTGTGGAGGGAGCACCCAGGCCCCCAAACCCCATCCCCCTGGCCTCGCTGCTGGGAAGAGCTTTCGCTGCGCTATGGGAAAGGTCCCGGCTACCAGCTGGAGGTAGCTACATGCCAGGGCTGGGAGTCGCCTGGTGGTGCCAAAGCACGGAGCTTCGCAGGACCCTGTGAGGAAACAAAGTCTGGGATGAGGACGGGCTGAGAGAGTTGGGGGGGTTCAGCCTGGAGAAGAGAAGGCTCCAGGGAGGCCTTAAAGCCCCTTCCAGTCCCTCAAGGGGCTTCAGGAGAGATGGGGAGGGACTCTTGATGAGGGAGGGGAATGGTTTTAAACTGAAAGAGAGGAGATCCAGATGAGATCTCAGGAAGAACTTCTTTGCTGTGAGGGTGGTGAGAGCCTGGCCCAGGTTGCCCCGAGAAGCTGTGGCTGCCCCATCCCTGGAGGGGTTCAAGGCCAGGTTGGAGGGGGCTTGGAGCAACCTGACCCCCCCCCAGGGCAGGGGGTGGTACTGGGGGGGCTGTAAGGTCCCTTCCCACCTGAACCCTGCTGTGATTCTGTGGTGTGCAGGGGGGCGGATGGCCCGAAGGCAGCAGGAGGAGGAGCTGCAGGGCACAGTGTGGTCCCTGGACCCAGGGCACCTCTGGATGTTCCTGCTCTGCTGCTCTGCGCTCCCAGCTGTGCAGCCTGTCCCATGTCCCCCCTCTCCCAGCACCCATGGGGTGGTCCATGTCCCCGTTCCCGCTTCCCAGCCTGCGTGGCACCGGCCCAGGAGCCGCAGCTGCAGCTGGAGGGACTCGGGGCTGGGCGCTGGGCAGCCTCTGCTGCCGGGAGCTGCAGCCCACCCGGCCGTCCAGCTGGCCACAGCTTTGGGCAGGGCTGTAAGTGGGATGAGATTTGCAGGAGATTATTTCCTGGATCTGTCTGGCCAGCGAAGATTAGATTGCCCTGACAGAGCTAATTACTCTAATGAGCATCTGCTGTGGGTCTGACCTCCTGCTCCGCAGCATCGGGGGACAAGAGCCCAAGCATCCCGTGAGGCTGCCGCCGTGTCCAGCCGGAGCTCTGCTCCTCTGCTGTTCCCGCAGCCGGAGGCCGGCGCAGCCGCTCCTGGGGCAGTCGGGGTTACCTGAGGCCGTGCCGGGGGAGAACAGTAACGGCAAGGTCCTTCCTGCTGGCCCAGGCCCCCGTGTTGCAGCCACGGAGCGGCGAGGTGCCCGGCGTGCCCTGGCAGCACTGTCACTGCTGGTCGGGGAGCTGGAAGGTGTTGGGTTGTGACAGGAGAGTCCTGCACAGCCTGCCCTGTCTTGTTCTTAAACTCAATGTCTAACAGTTTTCCTGGGTCGGGAGGACTCTATTCCATGTGTGTGTGAGTGGGGTCGGATCCCAGCCCAGGGATCACAGGGCCAGTGTGCCCACGGGGCCAGCAGCCGCAGAGGGTGAGTGTGAGTGCGTGTGCCAGGGCTGGCAAATCCAGCCCAGCTGAGGCAGTGAGTGGGTGAAGTGGCCCGGGAGGGAGGGGAGTCTGTGTGTGTGTGTCGGGACCACAGGGGGAAGGCTGCCAGAGGCACCGGGGGAGCCCAAACCAAGCGCCAGACAGACGGAGGGGTTTGGAGATCAGCTGAGAACCGCTCGTGTGCCTCCGTCTGCGCGTTACACAATGGGGGTGAGGAGAACCAGAGGGAAGCTGCTGGGTAGACTGGTTTTCTAAGCCCAGTTACCGCAGGGATCTACAGCGTGTGTCTCTGCATGCACTGGTGTCGGTAATGGGGGGGTCCGCAGCAGCTGGAGAGGGGCTGTGGCATCAGGGACTGATATGTCCAGGTGTCAGCAACTGGGGAGACTGGGAATCCAGGGGCACCTCCTGGGCAGATGGTGTCTGAGCCCCACGACGGGGGAGCTCCACGTTGTACTCGTGTGTTCCTGCCAACAGACCTCCCTCGGCCAGCCAGGGGAGCAGGACGGGCTGTTGGTGCCGCTTGTGCCTGTCTGGGCTGGTCTGTGTGTCCGGCTGTGGGGACACGCGTTGGTGTGTCTGGTCCCCCCGTGTTTGTGTGTGTCCCTTGGGAAAACCTGCTCAGCCTCACCACGGGTCAGAGCTGGGGCCCTGGCACTGCGGCAGCCTCCTGTGCTGGGTTCGGCAGCCTCTCATAGAATCCCGGAATTGTAGGGGTGGGCAGGGACCTCTGGAGACCCCCCAGTCCAACCCCCTGCCAGAGCAGGGTCACCCAGAGCAGGTCCCACAGGAACGTGTCCAGGGGGGTTTTGAATGTCTCCAGAGAAGGAGACTCCACCACCTCTCTGGGCAGCCTCTTCCAGGGCTCCATCATCCTCAAGGGGAAGTTTTCCTTATTTTCTCCATCCCAGTTTGTGCCCGTTGCTCCTCGTCCTGTCCCCGGGCAGCACTGAGAAGAGTCTGGCCCCATCCTCTTGCCCCCCACCCTTTAGCTCTTGCTCAGCATCCATGAGGTCCCCTCTCAGTCTGCTCTTCTCCAGCTGAACAGCCCCAGCTCCCTCAGCCTTTCCTCAGCCGAGAGATGCTCCAGTCCCTCATCATCCTCGCAGCCTCCGCTGGACTCTCTCCAGCAGTTCCCTGTCCTTCTGGAACTGGGGAGCCCAGAACTGGTCCCAGTGCTCCAGATGGAGCCTCCAGCTGGTCCCAGCTCTCCCACCCCAGGAGCTGCCCAGGTCCAAGTGCAGGGCGCAGGTCCAGCCTGTCTCACTGTGGGTCACGGCATGTTGCTGGTAGCCAAAGGCACCTGCTGTGCCCCTGCATGCCCAGGTCTGTCCCCCGCCTGCCAGCCCCCTGGTCCTTGTCCCCAGGGCCAGCAGCGCCTGAGCCTGGAGCAGCAGTGATGGTGCCCATCTCTGTACAAACAAGTGTGGTTTATTAAGGCATTTCTTTGAGAAGTTGGCACTTGGGTCCAGGCTGTGCTGGAGGGGCCCGGTGAGGGGCCCACGAGCAGCGCCCAATACATGCAGCTCAGCGAGACACGATACAAAAGGTACAAACAAAGTAGAAAACAGGAATTGTAGTACAATGTGTAAAAATAAATAACTGGAGGCTGGGCTCCTGGTTGGGCTCAGCAGCCGTGGCTGTGTCCCCCCAGACCCAGCGGGGCTGCCGTGTGTCTGACCCTTCCCTGTGCTGAGGGGGGGGGGCACCCATCCCTGTCCCCCCGTCCCAAACGTGCAGGGGGGAGCAGGGCTGCTGGCCCCCCAGCAGGGCTCAGGGGGCACAGGGCACCCTCAGCGAGCCCCCCCCCAGTCCCAGGAGCAGGACAGGCCAGGAGAGCAAGGATGAGGGGTGCCCGCCCCAAGAGCCTCCATGGCTGTCCCTGTGCTGCGTGAGGCAGAGCCCAACCTCCCCTCCCGGGGCCACCTTGGGCACACGGTGGCTCCCAGGCAGTGCAGCGCGGCCCTGCAGCCCTCTCGGTGCCACCATCGCTGCTGCAGACCCCTCTCCTGTGCCCAGGGCAGCTCCAAGGCTGCTGGCACCAGGGACCCCCTGCCACGTGCATGGTGGGGATGGAGGCGCAGCACTGTGCCCGTGGCATGGGGACACCCTGGGCGTTGCACCGATGGGAGGCTCATGGCTGAGGCAATGACAGAGACGGGGCCGCAGTCACAGATAGTTCTTGGTGGGAAATGGGGAGGGAGTGGGCAAAAGTGATGGGTTTGGCTGCTGTGATAAACGCTTGGGGCTGGGGGTGCAGCCGTGGTGGTGACATGCTTTGGGGTGAGGTGACAGAGTGGGTCCAGCACAGTGTGATGGGAAGGAAACTCCCCCAGACCCCGCTCTGGGGTGGCTGGGTGTCCTCCCCGACACCAAAACATGCTCTCACCCGGGCTGTGTATGTGGGCGTGCTGTGGTGCTCCCCGTGCCCTGCTCCCGGCCCCCCCGCACCCGTGTCCGTGTGTGGGTCACAGTGACCATGAGCGCCTAAGGCCATGGCAGCAGTCCCCGAGACTGCGCTCCCAGGGCCACCCTGAGCAGCCTGGGGCTGTGGGGCGAGCGCTGAGGAGGGGCTGGCCACCAGCTGGGGGGCTGGCTGCGAGTGATGCTGGAGCGAGGATGGGGACCAGCCCCATTGAAGCGTGGCTCCATCCCATGCTCACAACGTGGCACGAAGGAGTGGTGCGGAGCAGCCCCTGCACAGGGGGCAGGGGGTCCTGGCACCCACCCACACTTTGGAGGTGGCCCTGGTGGCCTGTGGCACTGCAGGGCACGGGGGAGGCCAGCTGCCCAGTGTCCCTCCCTGTGGCTGTAAGATGACATGCTGGCTGCCACCTCGCCAGCTTCGGGCGATGTGGCGTTTTGGGGCACCCCTCCCATGTGCTCCCCTGCAGCCGCAGGCTGGCCACCAGGCCTGGGGCAGAGGGAGTGGGAGGAGGTCATTGGCTGGTGTCGCTGAGTGGCCACCTCGCTGCCTTTCCCAGAGCCGGGCCACCTTGGGGCCAGCGCTGCTGCAGCTCTGGCCGCTGCTTCTGCAGCCCTGCCCGGTCCCTGCCCGTGCCCATGGCCCGTGCCCATGGCCCATGCCCCGGCCGGCCCGCAGCCCCCAGGAGCAGCTTCTCCAGGGAGGGGGCTCCCACGCGGCGCAGGGCACCCCCTTCCCCAGGAACAGGGCTCTCCCACAGCTGTGGGGAGGAGAGCCCTTAGAAGGGTCCCACAGGTGGGAGGCGCAAGGGCTTGACAGGCCCCAAAGGAGCCCCTTGGCCCCCACCAGCAGAAAGCGGGCACTGCCTTCTCCTCCCACTCCAGCTTGGCCGGGGATGGGTCTCCCCTCGCCACTGGGAAGCGTGTTCAGCCATCCCCGTCCCCACGGGCAGCCGTGGCTGTGCCCATGGAGCAGCACATCCCTGCCCTGGGAGCGCTACCCCCAGCGCCCTCAGCTCCCGCGGGGAAGGGGCTATGGGGGGGCTCAGTGTCCTGCTGCACCCAGGCTGCCGTGAGCCTTGGGCCAGTGGCTGGGGAAGGGCAGGGTCTGCGGTACCCCCGCCCGGCGGGGCAGGGAGCCTCTCTCCGAGCACAGAGTACCGTGAAGCCCCGTCACACCGGGCACCGATGGGAGACACCAGGAGCAGCACGAGGAGCCACGGCCCCGGGGAGCCGGCACCGGGATCCGCAGTCCACAGGGCACCAGAACCAGTATCTGCCAGGCCACAGGGAGTGACGGAGCCAACGGCCCCATGGGACACAGGGACCCCCAGCCCCTGGGGGAGCCGGGCCAGGCAGGGCGCTGGGAGAGCAGGATTAGCACCAACGCAGAGCAGCCCTGGGCCTGCCCCATGGCTCCTGCCCCACGGCCGCGGGGTGGGGCGGGGGAGTCCACGGGCCCAGGTTTAAATCCTGAGCTCGGCCTCCTCGGGGGGCTCCAGCGAGTGCTCAGCACTGATGGCGGAGGCAGAAGGCCCCTGTGAGATGCCAAAGGGCGAGACCACGGGGGAGCGGGCGGCCAGCGGGGACAGCGAGGGGGAGAAGCTGGGCGACATGGCGGAGGACGAGATGGAGCCCTCGTGGCTGATGGGCGAGCGGCGTAGGGAGGACGGGTGCGGGAAGGTCCTTCCCGGCGGCGGCTTGGGGGGCACGGACTTGGCACCCGGGTGGGCCACGGACGTGATGAGGGGCGGGGGGTCGATGCGGGGCTTGGGCTCTGCCTTGGGCTTGGTCGGGAAGGGCTTGCGCAGGGAGCTCTCATCCTTGAGGCGGGCGATCTCTGTGAAGACGCTGGCCAGTGGCTGGAACTGGGGGCACCAGTTCAGCAGGTAATCCCAGTTGTAGCTGCCGCGGAGCTCCTCGTCGCTGGCCACAATGGCGGTGAGTGAGCCCTCCACGGAGGGCTTGCCGTCCTCTGGGAAGGCGTAGTCCTGGGGCTGGGAGGAGACGCTGAGGCCGCAGCGCACGCCGAGGAAGGCGCTGCCGCCTCCGTCCTCGCGGTAGAGCTGCGGGGGCGGCCCCGGCAGCAGCAGCCCCGAGCCCTTCTTGCTCTTGAACCACTGGGCGCTCTCCAGGGCGGCCGGCTCGCAGGAGATGTCGGAGAGCTGGTCGGCGTCCTGCTGGATGCCGGAGTCAGGGCCGCGGGCGGAGATGTGCTCCTGCATGGAAGCCGTGATGCTGGCCACGCGCGGGTACTCGTTGATCATCCGGATCTCGTCATCCTCGGCGGCTTCGGCGGAGCCCCGGCCGCTGGAGTGCGAGGGGTCCAGTGAGCCACCCCGCGTGTAGGGCCCCGCCGGCTCGCCCCCGTACCCCGGCAGGGCCTGGTGGTAAATGTGCTCGCCCCCGGCCAGCGCCGGCTCCTCGCGGCCCAGCTTCTGCAGGGAGCCGCTTGGCACCCGGCCCAGCGCCCCGTCCCCCTCTGGCTTCTCGTGGCCCCGCCGGTGCCGGGAGCGCACCAGGGCCAGCACGATGGCCACAGCAGCCAGCACCACCACCACCCCCAGCGAGGCGGCCACGGCCACCAGCAGCAGGTTGAGGTCAGGGGCCAGCCCAAAGGAGGTGTGGGTGACGTCGACGATGACCTGTGCCGAGGCCGAGCGGGAGGCAGGCAGGGGGCTGCGCGCCTGCACCTCCAGGCTCATCTCGCGCGGCTCCCTCTTGGCGCGGCCGGCCCCGGCCTGCGGCTGGCTGTCCACTCGCAGGTAAATGGTGCCTGTGGTCTGGTTGATGGCAAAGTACGGCGAGGGCTTCGCCAGGGAGTACAGCACCACCCCGTCAGCCCCCTCGTCCTCGTCTGTCGCCAGCACCCGCCCAATGCTCTGCCCTTTGCGGGCGCCCTCAGGGACCTCGAAGTTGAAGGAGGGGCTCAGGAAGATGGGATCATACTCGTCCTCCCCTGTCACCAGCACCCGCACGGTCACCGTGGCGGAGGCGTTGCCGGCATCAGTGGCCCTGACGAGGAGCTGGAAGGCTTTGGCTCGTTCATAGTCAAAGGTAAGCCGGGAGCGCAGCTCCCCAGAGCTGCTGTTGATGGCGAAGGCGTCCCGTCCCTCTGCCATGCCGGGCTCCCCCACTGGCTGCTCCAGCACCATGTACTGCAGCTCCCCAAAGACCCCGGTGTCCGCATCGATGGCACGCAGCGTGGTGACCAGCGTGCCAGGAGGCAGGTTCTCCCGCATGCTGGCGCTCAGCACCTCCACTGGGAAGTACGGCTTGTTATCATTGACGTCCTTCACCTCAATGGCTACTGGCACCAGCGCAAAGTGGCCGCCTGGCACATCCATGGCCTGCACCACGAGTGCGTGCAGCGCCTGGGCCTCCCGGTCCAGGGGCCGCGCCAGGCACAGGGCACCCGTGCTCTCATGGAGCTGGAAGAGCCCCTGCTGGTCTCCCGAGCTGACGCTGTAGTGAACGTGGCCGCGGGGACCCGAGTCGGCATCATGGGCCACCACACGCAGCAGCTCGGTGCCGGGGGGCGTGCTCTCGCTCACGGCGGTGCGGTACTCGGCACGGGTGAACACCGGCGGGTTGTCGTTGACGTCCTGCACGGTGATGAGCACAGGCACCGTGGCGCTGCGCTGCGGCAGGCCCCGGTCGGAGGCCGCCACGGTGAGATTGTAGACAGGGATGGCCTCGAAGTCCAAGTGCTCCACAAGCACCAAGGCACCCTGTGTGCGGAGGTGCCCCCCTGCCCAGGCCACCCGGCTCTCCACCTGGAAGGCGTTGCCGCTGTTGCCACTGACGATGGTGTAGTCGAAGCCCGCGTTCTCCCGGGAGAGGTCGGCATCGCCCGCCTCCAGCGTCAGCACGGTGGTGCCCGGGCGCAGGTCCTCGGGGACGCTGGCATTGTAGCGTGGGACGTGGAAGCTGGGGCTGTGGTCGTTCACATCCAGCACCTGGAGCTGCACCGTGGCCCAGGAGGAGAGGCTGGGGGAGCCATGGTCACGAGCCTCCACCACCAGGTCCAGGGTGGGCTGGCTGGCATCGAACTCCACCCGCCGGGTGGTGAAGAGGGTCCCTGTGAGGGCACAAACCAGGATCAGCATGGGGACCAGGAGGCAGCCGGGAAGGGCGTCAGGGTTATTGGGAGGAGGAACAGGCGTCCAGGACACCGGTGGGAGCACTCAGTGGCCACCCCCCACAGTGACCTGGTGAGGGGCTGAAGCTGGGGGCACCTCCCTCTGCAGGCACTGCCAGAGCAGTGAGAGACCCCCCCACAGATGGACCCCCTCACAGCAGCCAGCCCCACGCACCGTTGCTGGGGTCGATGGCGACGTCAGGGCTGGGGACGGCCAGGTGGAAGGTGACATCCCCGTTGCTGCCTGAGTCTGGGTCGGTTGCGCTCACGGTGAGGATGATGCTGCCTGCAGGGGTGTGCTCCGGCAACGTCGCCTGCAAGGGGAGGAAGCCCCAGTCAGCACCTGGTCCCCCTTGTGGTGCCTGCTCCCCCTTGTCCAGGGCCAGCAGGGCTGGGGCTGGCCAGGACAGCGATAGCCAAGGTGGCCCATCTCATGGCTGACCAGGTCCTGCCCCAGGGCCACAGCTGGGACACTGAGGGGCTTGTCCCATGTTCACAACACCGAGCCTTGCTAGTGTGACTCCCGACCAGCTTCAGCATCCAGTTCCTGACCCTTTCCTCTACTTTGCCCTGCTATTCTGAAGAACTCTTTAACAGCTGGTATTTTCTCCACAAAAGGCATTTTACACAAATGAAAACAGCTCTTGTCTTTTTGGTGAGCCAAACAGCATGTACAAACAGACAGCCCCATTGGTCTCTGCTCTCACAATCTCCAAGTGCTTCTGTGGCTTCCCAGCTTCTTGCATCTGCTCCGGAGATGCAGGACATTGTGTGAGTCAGCTCCCACCCAGCGATCTGCCTACGGGGCCCCAGCCCAGCTCCTGCCAGAAACACTTGTCCGGGTTCTGACCCATCTCCCACCACTTCTGGCCTTCCCCCCATTCCCACCTACTCCACGTCCCGTCTGTGCCCAGCTGTGCGAGACAGTGACTGCCCATCCCAGCGCTACGGGCCTGCTCTCAGCCTCCCCTCCACGCCACAGTATCCCCAGCAGTGTGTGTGTGTGTGGGGGGATTCTGACCCCCTCCAGTGCTGCTTCCAGGGCTGGGACCACCAACATCAGAAGG
>VXAK01008042.1:0-17724 GCA_013399435.1 Arenaria interpres
TCCATTGCTAATAAAAGCTTATAAATGGCACTATATTTTCATTAAAAATCTCATTATTTGGACTCCATTTTATTGGCATTTCATAAGCATTATGCATCATAATGCACTGTAAATTTGGGCATATAAGCAGTATTGTTAGCAGTTCAATTGCCATAAGCAGTTTAATAATTGCCTGCTAATTTGAGAATAAGTTCATTTTTTTTCTAACTTGATCTGCTTCTATATCATTAAAGCAACGATAAGCTGCTGCAGAGGGGTTTTTTTAGCATATATTTAAAGATGCTGCTTGAATTATTCATGCATTATGGTCTTCCATGAATAATTTATGCACAAATTTCATCGGTGAAACTTAATTTTGAACTTCCTTAAAACCTTAAACCTTATTACACTTTTCAAGGTCTTTCAAAATAATTTCTCCACAACTTTTATAATCAGCAGTTGCCAACTAATATTGTAAAACTGAAACCGGAAAATAAATATAAGGACTTCATTAAAAAAAAATATCGAGAAGTTTGAGTAGATTTGTATTTCCTTAAAAAAAGTGGAAATTTCAAAATCAAACCAGAACAACCCAGACTCATAAACCAAGCTGTGGACAGGACTGACAGCAAGGGCATATTGAATGTGATGGAACTGGACACAGAATATGATAAGTTGGCTTTGTCATAACTTTCAAACTCCTGACTAAAATTTCATCTTCAAACTCACTAAATGATTTTGTATAAGAACAGAATTTAGAGACCTGAAAAACATACCATTTCTCTGTGTTTTCAAATGAATTCCAGATCACTTGGATCAGTGTGCTTAGAGTACTCTGCACAAGCTGAGAAAGCTAGGGAAAATGTCTGCATCTTTTTGTGGAAGGAAACATATGCTCATATGCAGTAAGGAAAAGTGCTGAGTTCCACGAAAGAGGTCCCTTTTGCTGTTGACAAAAGAACAGAATGCAATTGCTTGTCTGTTGTACATACCACAGAGAATAGCCAATAAAAGTTAAATATAGGCATTTCACAGTGAATCTCAATTTACTTTTGTATTATTCAGGTTGATCATCCTGTAATGTAATGTAGATTTTTCTTCTCCTGTCATCACAGCAACAACTTCTTAAGTGTGAATAAGCTGAGCTATTGACAGACTGAACAGCTGTGCACCACCTCGCACTTAAAGTTACAGTGTCTTAGCTGTTGAAAGTAATATTGCATAATACTAAAATGGATTTGAGGCTTATGCAATAAAGCTTGCCTTTCCCATTAAAGCTTATTAAATCAGATGATGATACTACTACACATACACATTATGCATGCTGGAAGCTTTGCAAGAAATAAGTAAGAGAAGTAGACACCAATTTTCTGAGAAAGGCTGTCCAAACCAGCCAAGAAGAAAGGAATGCTTCTTGAATTCAGCTCTTATTCCAGTCTTATACAGATGAATCCTACAAAACACTCTGGAAAATTAAAAAGGCCTGTTTATTGTTTTTCTCTGCAGGAATAGAGTTTAACTGTTTTTAGCTAAAAAGACATCTTAATGGCTGATTTTTAAACAGAAAAAGTGACTTTTTTCTTTCCAAATTGATTGCTAAAAGTTTTACAGACATAAAATACCATATTTCAGCATGAAAAGTCTCTCGTTTATTTCAAGAAACAGTCCACATTTTTTAATTTAGAGTTTGTTGTAAATATAATGCTTGTGCAACACCATCACAACATCATTAGAATTTTACATTTCTTATACATTTTTTTGGAATTTGAAGTGCCAAATTCTTATAGAAATGAACCTTCCATGTTTTGTAAATGTATCATTTCCAGTCTGGGTTTCCTGCTGACTCTGAATCTCTAGGAAGCATAATCAAATGAGAACACTTTTTGTGTACTTTTGGTACAGCTCTCCTGGTTTGAGAAAAACAGAACGAACTTTCTGTTCAGTAATTTGACATCTTAGCTAGCCTTTTTCTACTTTCTGAAATTAACAGCATATTGTGAAGAAAAGATCTTGTTCTCAGAGTGATAAGACCAATGTTTGTACTTCATGCCAAGGAACAGTATGCGGGGAGGCTTTTGCTTATACTTATTGCTATAACAACCAAGGTCAGCTCACTTTGTTATTTGCCCCGTGGGAAGGTCAGAAACTGAAGAGTGCAGAGGGGTGTGCAGGGAGGAGCAGACAGGACAGGTGACCCAAACCTGACTAGCA
Source organism: Arenaria interpres (assembly GCA_013399435.1). Taxonomy (NCBI): domain Eukaryota; kingdom Metazoa; phylum Chordata; class Aves; order Charadriiformes; family Scolopacidae; genus Arenaria; species Arenaria interpres. The sequence goes on from VXAK01008042.1 coordinate 2,191, forward strand.
GAGGTATTCCCTCCCAACTGCCCCATGCTCAGTATAAAATGTGAGGGATCAAAAGGTCAGCTCTCTTTTCTCAATGGCTGATGTCCGAGGAGGAGGCTGTCTGTTCATCTGCCTTTGATCCCAATCTGTGCATTCCTGACTCCAGAACTGGAATCCAGTTCCCATTCATTGCTGAGTCCAGTCTAGGACTCCCCCCGTGCCTGCTGGTGATGTTATCCCGGGATCTTGATGTGGTTTTGTGTATATTGTATCTATTTCATTATTTCCTTTTTAATTTTAATATTACTATTTCATTAAATTAGTTTAGTTCATTCTAAACTCATAAATCATTTTATCTCTCCCTTGATGGCAGTGGTCCAGACAATTCCTTGCCCTGGTGCTGGTCCCCTGAGACCTTCCTTTCCTCTCACAGCTGTTGCACTTGCAGTATCCAGTATTTGTTGTCCACTGCCGGGAGTGCACTGCTTCCTGCTAATAGACTTGACTGAGTAGAATTCTTGTATATCTTATATCAGTATCAGGATTAATATTGGTACTTTAGTATTAGTGTTAATCATTTAGTCTTATTCTATTAAATCTATTAGTTTTTCAGCCCTCGTTTCTTTTTGTTCCCTGATTCCCCTTTCCAGGTGGGGACGGGACATCAGGTGATAAAATAAAACAACAATAAATTGTTATGGGTTTTCTCAAACCATAACAACAGCTTTGAGGCATCTGTGTACCCAGAGATGCAGAATCAAACACACAACATGCAGTATGAGTAGCCACATGTTGCACAACTAATATTCCCCTTGTGCACAGATACTGAACATTTTCACAAATATTCCAGATTCCTGAGGAAACAAACACTATGGCAAACACATACACACATAATATGTGTGCATGTCTTAAACATCTGACCCAAATTCTAGCTGCCTACTTAATTGACTGCATAAAACGTATGTGACTATTGAGCTTTATTACAGGAAAAAAAAGGGAAAACAATGAAAAAGCAATTGAATAAAGCAAAAAAGGCACCTCGATATATATTCAGATATAAGGAAGCATCACAATTTTAAAATCCAAGAAAAATATATGGTCAAATTATTTTAAATATATTATAAAAGAATGATTGTAGAGGAGAAGCAGAGGACACAATTAATTTAGATTTTCAATGACACACTTCAATGAGATCATTAAAGGAAGCTGACAATAACCACAATGACAACACTGGTATGAACTGAAATATGCTTAAGAACTGGGAAGCCAGAAGTAACAATTCTGTTCACGCAGTAATTCTCTGAGTGAACAGAAGTTAATATTAAGATGCTCCAACATCAGTCTGTTTGAGCTCAGTAAACAAAATATTCTGATGATATTAAGCTTCTGTAAGTCACTAGGTCCCTCCTTATGTTGAATGTTGTTTCTCAATTCAACCATATAATTTCAGGAAAGGTATAGAAGAAACATATAATGCTCCGAGAAAGGAATGCGTCTGGGAGGGACAACACAGATCCAATACAAAAATAGATTATTTATTCTAGTATTATTTGATATAAAAAGAGAAAAATGAGATTGCCTGTAAGAGAAAAGATATTAAATATAAAATATTGCAAAGTCCATGCATGCGCATGAAAATGCTTTAAAAGTATCTAGAAGTGGTATTCAATGAAACTCAAGGACTACTAGATTCAAATGAAATTAAAAAACTTGTTGAAGCAGTACTTAATCAGTTCATGTAATGTAAGCCCAAAGGATGTCATGCAAAGCAGATAAAAATTAAAATGATAAAAAATAAATTCACAAATAAAAATGAAAACAGTATCTACAAACGATAATACTTTTTTATTGTTCACCAAGGATACCAGTCACAATCAGAGACAGAATCCTCAACAAAACTGTATTTATTCTACAATAGAAGATTTGCATACCCATGCCTACAAAACAACAAACAAACAAACACCACAAGCCATCACTAAAACATGACACTAAACACTATGTGAACCCATCTTTTGAGAACCTCCAGGGATGGTGCCTCAACCACCTCCCTGGGCAGCCCATTCCAGTGCTTAATAACCCTTTCAGTGAAGAAATGTTTCCTAATATCCAATCTGAACCTCCCCTGGTGCAACTTGAGGCCATTTCCCTTTGTCCTATCGCCTGTGACTTGGGAGACGAGACCGACCCCCGCTTCTCTACAACCTCCCTTCAGGTAGTTATAGAGCATGATAAGGTCTCCCCTCAGCCTCCTCTTCTTCAGACTAAACAAACCCAGCTCCCTCAGCCTCTCCTCATAAGACTTACGCTCCAGACCCCTCACCAGTTTCCTTGCCCTTCTCTGGACCCATTCCAGCACCTCAATGTCTTTTTTGTGGTAAGGGACCCAAAACTGGACACAGTACTCGAGGTGAGGCCTCATCAATGCCAAGAACAGAAGGACGATCACCTCTCGGGTCCTACTCACCACACTGTTCCTGATACAGGCCAGGATACCATTGGCCTTCTCGGCCACCTGGGCACAGTCCTGGCTTGTAACTAATTATATTTAAATTGCTTACATGAGTTGCGGTGTAGTTTCTTGTTTGCTAGTATTTTCAGACTTGTCACTGATAGAAAATTGTGATGGATAATGTAGGCAAAATGACTATTAATCCTTTCACGCACCTGAGATTCAATGAATATTGAAACAAGAGCAATTAAACAATAGGAATGAAAATAAAAAAGCCCTATTCAGTATTTGAATCACAGTTAGCTCAGCAGATTCGATTATCTTTCTTTCTAGAAATGTCAGTTGAGTGAATATACTTACATAAAGAATGAGGCCTGCCTCTTTTTTAACAAACAGATTTCATAGAATCATAGAATCATTTACATTGGAAAAGACCCTTAAGATCTCAAGTCCAAACGTCAATGTAAGACTACCAAAACTACCACTAAACTATGTCCCTAAGCAAGTTTACATTTCTTTTAAATACCTCCAGTGAAACAACCACTTCCATAGGTAGAAGGTTCCAGTGCTTGACAACCCTCTCAGTGAATAATTTTTTTTCCTGATATGAAGTCTAAACCTCCCCTGGAGCAACTGGAGGCTGTTTCCTCTAGTCCTATCTCTTGTTACTTGGGAAAAGAGACAGACACCACGCTACAACCTCCTTTCAGGCAGTTGTAGAGAGTGATAAGGTCTCCCCTCAACCTTCTATTCTCCAGGTAAATAAGCACAGTTCCCTCAGCCACTCCTCATATGCTCTAAACACTTCACCAGCTTAATTGTTGGTTCATTTAGATTCTCTCAAGCACCTCAACGTCTTTCCTGTAGTGAGGGGCCCAAAACTGAACACAGTACTCAAGGTGTGGTCTCACCAGTGCTTAGTACAGCAGGATGATCACTTCCCTGGTCCTGTTGGCCACACTATTTCTGATCCAAACCAGGATGTTATTGGCCTTCCTGGCCACATGCAGGTGCCTGTCGTCCAACACCCCCAGGCCCCAAGCAGTTTCCACCAAGCAGTTTTCCAGCCACCTTCCCCAAGCCTGTAGCCTTGCATGGGGTTGTTGTTGTGACCCAAGTGCAGGACTCAGCATTTATCCATGTATTGACAAGATATATTCATAAAATTCATTAGCTTGTAAGTCCACTGTCATGGCACTTGATGGAATCTTTTGTAAAGAACAGCAGCTGTTTTATAAAAGTTTTACAATCTTTTTTTCAGAGTTTTACAATTACAGCTTTGCCATAAAAGTTCAACAAGGCTGCAACACTGGAGAACTATTTGGCAGTCTTTCAGATATGTTTTCATTTCTGGAGGCAGTGAGATTTACTATAAAATATGAAAACAATTAAGGTAGCAAATCCAGGCTATGTATTGCATTAAAAGTTATACCACTGGCCTTTTTTGAAAGTGAACATGTGTTACTAGTTAAGCATGTTACTGACAAAAGTGAAAAGTCCAGCAATATGCAATATTCATTTCTGGTGTGTGCTAACTTATCCATAGACTAGCTCGGGAGTAAAACTTTGAGATTCAGTCTATTATGACATATGACATCATAGAAAGCAATGCATATAGAATTAAGTATAAACCATATGGATTACTGAATATTTACATTCATAACACTGAATCCCCAAGCTATTGGCTAACTGCTATTGTTACATGATATGCTTCATCTTCTAGTCCTGATTTATTTTTTTTATTTTTTACAATGGACAACTTGTTTCATATTATTTCTGCTATTGTTTTTATATTATCCCAAGATAATTCTAAAGCATATTCCAGAGGGGCTTGACTGACAGGTTGTTAGAGAAGTCCTAAAAGGGAATAAATAGTTTCTGTGAATGCTTAGTGTGCCTAGAAAAAGGAAGACAGGAAGAAAAAAGTGTAAGAAGAATGCTGAAGGACTACTATGTATTATGGAGGGGTTTTTCTGATAAATTTGAAAAAGCATCCCTTGAGTGGGAACAGTCTCCATGTAGTGGGTGTCTAACTATTCCATAGTCTGAGTGCGAAAATTCATTTCCACGTGTCCTTTGGTTCAATATTGAAGAGGGTTCACAACACATGTTCTACACACTATCAACAAAAAAGCTGTTAAGTTACCTTGACAAGAAAGATAAAAGTACATGAAACCCTTGATACAGATTATTTTTTTTCCATGAAGAATTAAGATTCTTTTCCTTTTATCTAGAAAGTAATATCTGCGTAGTTGTATTGTTAATAATAAATAACAAGATTATTTTCTTTTCTGGGTAGTCATTTAGGTTTTGGCCGTTTAACATAATTTGCTAAATTAGAGGTGATTTAAGTAAGACTTGAAATTATGGATTTAAATAGCATCTATACAGTCCTTACACTTCCAAACTCAGCATTACTGAGATTCTTCCTTTGTTGTGCTCACTCAACATGTTAAAACCTTCAGGAGAGAAGAGACAAGTCTGTCTTTTCCTTACCTGTACTGTAGTGTCATCATCTTCTTTCATACTGTTCTGTGGTAAGACCATGAAAAAAATCTCTTTTACAACCCAGTAAAACACTGATTTTGACATTTAGTATTAACACGATACATATACTAATATGCTACTCCAGAGAGAAAAACTGCCCCAAAGACTCTTCTTGCTAATAAGAAATAGTACTTCAATGCCGGAAAACTCCTGCCCCCTTCAATTGGACCAGTCACACAGTAAAATACAATACAAGGAAATTTGGGATAATAGAAGGCCTCAGTCTTCCAAATTATTATTGAAAAATGTGTGCTGTGCCAAGTTATGCATGGGTCCCCCATGGGGTCACAAATCCTTCCAGAAACTCTATTGCAGTGTGCGCTCCTCTCCATGGGCCACACGTCCATGGAAGGTTCTCCACAGGGTCACATCCTTCTTCGGGCGCACCCACCTGCTCTAGAGTGGGGTCCTCCATGGGCTGTAGGTGGATATCTGATCCACCATGTATCTCCATGAGCTGCAGGGGGACAACTTGTCTCACCGAGGTCTTCACCGAGGTTTCAGGGATAGCTCTGCTCCAGTGCCTGAAACACCTCCTCCCCCTCCTTCTTCACTGACCTTGATGTCTGCAGGGCTGTTTCTCTCACATATTCTCACTGTTGTTGTTGCACAGCAGGTTTTATCCTTTCTTAAATATGTTATCACAGAAACGCTACAACCATTGTTGATTGGCTCAGCTTTGCCCAGCAACTGGTCTGTCTTGGAGCTAGATGGCATTAACTCTATCAGACACAGGGGAAGCTTCTAGCAACTTCTGACAGAAGCCGGCCCTGTAGACAATCCCCTCCCCCTTCTACCATCAATACAGAGACACAAGACGAAGAAGTAAGGGTGCTGGGCACAGTCTCTGATGGACAAAAAATACAGGAGCGTGGAACAACTGGAATGGGCAGATACTCAGTCATGCAGGGAATGGCCAGTGCCTTTGTCAAGCTCAACAAACGTTATGAGACAATATTCCGTCTGCTGTTGAGAACAGAATCAGAGAGTTACACTTCTTTTACCGGATAGCAGTGGCAGAGACTGGATCAAAAATGCAGCTGTGCAGCTTGCCCCAGTTTTGTACATTTAACTTTATATTTTCCTTAATGTATAATATTTCTTAATATAAAAAAACAAAATTGAAAAAAACTATAAAACTCACAAACGATTTATAAGATGACTTACTGAAATCTGTTTCAGCCTTTTTTTCCTCTATTATTGTCTTCTGATGCCTCTAAAGATTTAATTAAGTCTTCAAGAAGTTTAGTGTTCAAATGGTCTCTCTCATTAAATGTTTAACACAGCAATGCTTGCCTTTTTTCACCTTGTTTCTTTATTGTGTTGCCTTAATTAGTTTAACTGGAAGGTTAAAATTAAACTAGTGTCAAGATTTAGATTTATAGAAATCTTTTTGTTATTTCTGAAGATATTCTTCATGGATTTTTAATATTTGTCCTATACCTTAATATTTTTAGTACTTGCTGACCAGTGAGTAACTAGTAAAATTACAGAATTATTAGCTAATGGAAAACATAGTTTTTAGATTATTTTCTTCATATGTGTCATAACATGTTTCATAAAGTCACTTAGAATTGATAGGCCTATAACTTACACTGAGACAGAGGTAAATTAAACAAGTAATGATCATCCAAAGGAAAATACAATTTCCAAGCTATTTAACTAATGTGGCTGATAACAAGAAAATTCTTTGCTGATAAGTACTTCACTTGTACAGAGAGGTAGGTTACAGTCCAATTATACAAAATATGAAATAGTTACCGATAAAGTTTCAAATCCAAATTATTTGTAGACATTAAAATTGGTACTTTCAACATAAGAACTGAATCAATGGCCTTGGCAATCTGGTCCACATACAACTGTCTTTGTAACAGGAAACCTGACAAGGGGCATCTTGCATTCGCAGCACAAAGAAACCAAAACTAGAATGAAAACTCTTCCATGTCGCTAAAGATAGTGATTGCTCAGAGTCAGTGTTGGATGCAACAATGTTAGGAAGCTTGCATAGCCTCTCACTGTGTTACATCAATGCTCTGGACATAGTACTTCAGCCTCTAGAGCTGTCAATCTCACTTCTTTTATTCTCAAGAACTAAAAGGAAGAGAAAAATGCTATTTTTTAAAAACAACTATGGTACACTATTATTCTTAATGACATTGTAGAGTAGTTGGACATATAATAAACCTTCTCCACTCCTGAGAAGAACTTACATTTGAGGAAAATGCATTCCAGTGAAATAGAAACTCAGAACTCAAAAAAAACAAAGCTAAAAACAGTAAAATATGCAAAACAAAAAAATTTTCTTCAACAATGAAGATTACTTTTAAAAGGAAATACTGTCAGGCTGAAAGCTACACTTAGGAATTTTTAAGAACTGTTTCTCCTTTCCTGTTGAGTGTGTAATTTCAGTGCCAGTTATGATTTTCCAGAAGTCTTTTTATCTACTCAAATTTTATCCAAAAGTCGTACCAGCAAGAGATACAAACGATTCATGTAGCCATCCTGAGCAGAAGACCATTGCACATGAAGAAGTTAGGGACCCAAAACACAGTTAACCTGAGTGTGCCCAGGCCAGTGCTGTGCTGCATAGGGCTGCGCATCCAGTGTGGCCTTCAGGTTGTGTTGTGCTGCACAATTCCCCCGGCTGCAGGAAAACCTCAGCTACCTTACAGCAACAGAGGAGCCTGCAGGCAGCCCTCACTCAGTACTGGTGAGAATGCCACCAGTGAGATAATACCTTTATCTAAAAGTGCTGGAAGAAGGTCTTGTAAGAACAGAATTTCCCTTTAACTGTAGAAATGATGAACAGAATTGTTCACTTCTAAAGAAAATCTTGTAATAACCAAAATAATAACTTCAATAACCGAAAGGGAAAAATCTGTGCTATGGACAGGGCCTGCACGGCATGCTGCATGTGGCTCAGCATATGTTTGGTGTTATGCTGCTCAGGGCTCCCATCATGTAAAGATCTGTAAAATAATCTATGCTATTCTCTTACAGTGTTAGCAGTAATAAAAAACATTTTAAATGAAAACTTACTGAATTTAAGTGCCTTTCTTACTGGGATCATAACCAGCTCATCGCAGAGTAAAAACCCCCACTAGATCAAAGAATATACTACTTGTTAATACCTTTATTTTTTTAATCCCATCTACTTTTATTTTTAAAATTCTTATCAATTCTTATCCAAAAATCCACTCTCAGTTTCAGCTGCCCCTACAGTTATCATTTCATCCTCTGGTGATAGTATTTACCTTATTATTTTTTTTATTTTTCTACTGAGGTGTCAGTTAAGGCATGTCATTCCTTACCCTTTCTTTTGTGACTGTTCAGGGCATAAAATTATAAGAAACCTACTATGTAGGGTTACTTCACAAGGGCATGGAGAATATAAAGCCTATAAAGTTTGTTTTTGCTTACAACTGAAACTGTATGACCTCTTTGTTTCAACTTCTATCTAGTTCATGAACCTCTTATTGTTAAAGTCAGCCTATGAAGGTCTTCAGCAGAACCTATCAAGCAGAGTATGTGTTCTAGATAAAGACTATTTTTTTTCCACTGGCAACAATGACACTTGATCTTTCATGTGTCTACTATCTGTCTTGTATCACTACTTCTAACATACCCATTTTCAGTATTCTGCTGATCATTCTTTTCCCTAATGATGACCAAACATCAAGTCTGCACTTTTTTTTTTTCCAGAATAGCAATCAATTATTTTATTTACTATAAACTAGTCTACATAACTATTCAATGCTAGCAGATTAGAGCTCAGGCAGTTTATAGCTTAGTGCAGGAAATAAAAACACTTATAAAGGTAAAGGAGGAAAATAATTAATCATAAATTGCTACTAGGCATCAATAACCTAACACTTTTAAGAATGCTTGATTTCAGTGTGTTATGTGTTGTACTGCACCTTGCTAGAAGAACTAATTTTCATTTCAAATGAGCTTTCATATATACTTTAAGTCAGAAATGTACTAACATAATGAATATTGTAATAGTATAAAAAGTGGTGTGACATTGACATGTGCTGTTTCAAGTGTTTTGCTCAACAAATTTAAAGAAATTTATAATCTTAAACTGGTCATTCAAAGAGTAAGGATGTTTTTATCCTTTCTGGTCTGCATTCAGCTTCTGAAATTCCTGAACAGATTTTTCAGAAAAAAACTCTATGTGCTATGATTACATCCAAATAAGATCTTTAGCCGATGACACATTGATTATCAAGTTTTGAAATCGGCTTTGCTTTAAAGAATAATTACAGGGAAAATAAGATTGCATATGAACCAGTTATATATTCTACATTCTATATTCTTCATTATGTGCATGCTAGTGAAACGGAAACTTCAGCTCACTCATGAATTTATGCCTTTTGTAAGTGCTTGGAATGATCATGATTTTATTTATAGAGAGGTAATCTCTTGTATCCAGAAAGCAATCAGGGTTTGTAGAATCACTGAATCAAATCTGATGGAATCAAGCTCTCCACTACACAAAAGTAGCATCTTACTGTGCTACTATTTGAATATTAGAACAGAATGTGGTAAAGAAAAAATATCCAATTCTGAACTTACTTGTTATGGTCCAGGTGAGGTAGATGTGATAAGATGATCAGGAATGAGGTCTTGCAGCCTGATGGCTTTCTGCGCGTTGAGAATGGAGAACCAGTGCACTGATTCGCTGCAAGTGAAGGTCTAGTTGCTGCAGGCTGAGAACGGACACTGAAGAGATACTGCCAGTTCCTGCCCTAGAAAGCGCTCAGAACTTCCCCAAAGGCGTCTGTAACTAAGGCTAACATGCTCCATTGAACTGATAGCCACAAAAGGCAACAAGTGAGCATCAGAGTGAGTGATAACATAGATCTGTTAAAAGCATATTAGGAAAATAGTGCAATATAGTGTTGGTGAGACCTTCTTTTATGTTCATAGGCTGATGATATTATACAAACATATGCTGAACTTAAGATACTGCCACCACAGCAGAGTCATCCTTGACTACTTACGGCAGTTACAGTAAATCTGACTGTGGTGTGTTTACTCTGACCTGCAGCTAAGTTCCCACCCAGTCACTCCTACCTTCTCCGAGCAGAATGGGGGAGAGGGTTAGAAAGACAAACATGAGAAAAAAGCATGATTTGAGATAAAGTCTGGTAAGTGAAGAAAAAAGGGAAAATACTCCCAAAACAAGTGAGTGATGCAAAGGCAATCACCACATTGTGCCAGCAGACTGATGCCCACCCAGTCTGCATGCAAAGGCTACTTTGGAAAAACAGTTTTTATTGCTGAACATGATGATATGACATGTAATACCCCTTTGGTTCCACTGTCCCAGTTCTCACTTTCACAACTTTTTGCCTGCCCCCAGCCTACTCATTGAGGGGCAGTGTGAAAAATTGAAGACTCAGTGCTGTGTGAACACCGTTTAGCAATAGCTGAAATATTGGTTGTGTTATCAATACTGTTTTAGTCACAAATCCAAAACAGCACTTTACAGGCTAATACAAAGAAAATTAACTCTGCCCCATCCAGACAGTACACTGATTTAAGTTCCCATTTTTAATGTATTTCACTGAAACTACTTTTACACAAGATGAAGAAGCATGTCAGAAATGCTGTCCTTTAAATGGTTTAACAGTCCTGATTGAGAATGGCAAATGTGTTACTGTCATGTATTTGGATTTTCTGAAAGCACTTGATGCAATGCCACAAAGCATTTTTGTTAAAGTATTCAGAAGATACAGAATTAACAGGACACTTATTATAAGGATTAAAAACTTAATATGAGACAATGATAAAGAGAAACCATTTATTAGGAGGACATATGAAAATTTAGATTTCTGTTACTCTCACACTCCGTGTTTCAAATGTATTCAAAGCAAAGTAGACCAGTATTTTATCCAAGTGGAATTCTGGTAGTCTCTTTTAGATTCTATTCACAAGAATTCTTTTCTTTTTCTATTTCTTCTCTATACACAGTTTATTGACTTAGGTTTTGTTTATAATTGAGTTAGGAAATGTCTTCAAAACCATGGAATGTTATGTAAATGTAAACACAAATTTGCTGTGTTTATTTGCCTACTATACCTATTTAGTAGTAGTACTAGTAATACTTGAAAAAATATCATAACAGTGACAAACACAGCTTATTATTATCAAAATAAAATACAGTAACAGTTAGATAAATACTTGGTTTCTGTTATGCTTCCAGTAAAGCCTATAGTTTCAGAAAGCTGATAAAGCACCTAGCTATAACAAATTTATCTGAAAGGGCAGGTAGTTAATATCGCTACTTTTCAGACATTTGTTTGTCTTCTCAGATATGCCAGCAGTGACCTTTTCAACATTCCCGTTGCATGTTTTAAAAGAACACTGTCTTGACTCTTACGAGATCTTGCTCACAAGTACAGGCTAAAATCGTGACACAGTTACAGATAACAGAAAAAAGCCCCCACAACAATGACAAATTCTTATCAACTTTAGGGGATTTGCTGACCTGATCAGGACTGCCTGTGCTACCACCTAGCTCTTTTATTATTAAGTACAAAATTAATGCCAGATGGTTTGAAGATTTAACCTTCAAAATAAAATAAAATAAAAAAGCTAGGAAACAAAATAGGTGGAATCTATGACATATGAAAAAAGTACTGAAGGAAATCACATTTATGTAGGCTAAATCTTTAGATGATTGTTTGTCTCAACACAGAGCCAGTTGATCATGCCTGCTGCACTTTGACTGGAATGTCAATTTTTTTAACTGCTACAACGCTCCATTATATAATAGGCTGTTTGAACAGTACTAGCTGTTATGTCACTGTCCAAGACTTTTCTTTGCCTGCTTCTTTACTCATGCAGCCCCTTTTGGGGGGTGTGCCTGCAATCTCCTGAAACTTAGTCAGCTTGAATGAGCCAGCATTGATGAGAATACAGGTATTAAATCTAATGTAGAATTGGAGTTAAACACAGTGATATATTTTTTTAATTTACTTTACATCTTCTGTTTTCTGTATTACTGGGACAGCAGCAAACTTAGTTCACTCAGATGTTGTCATAAGATCTGAAAGGAAAATTATATTGTTGCCTTGATAAGAATTAGATGTTTTTCTTGTTATTTGACTTTGAGCCAACAGGCTTTATATGTCCCTTTTTCTGCTCCATTGCCCATATACACATTTTAATTTCTATAGGATATCTTCAAAACTTAAAAATTAAATATCCCTCATCACCTTATTCCACTCCATTGCCTTCTTATTATCTTACTAATTGATTATTTGCTGGGTGTGTAAGTGAAGCAAAGCATGGTAACAGTTCATCTCCTTCTTTCATATAAGATGCAAATTATGGCAATAAAACATATTTCACCATATCAGAATCAGTCTTTTAAAAGTGAAATGTTCTGGCCTGTTTGACCTTCACTGAGACGGTCTCTCAGTGAAGAGAAGACTCTTTCACACTATAGGGAAAACATATGCAGAGGCAACAGAAGTTCTCTCACCAAATTAAAGAATTTTTATCTTATTAAAAAAAAAAAAAATAAACGCCTTTTGGTGTATGATGTGCCAGTCTTCCCAGTACAGTCAGTCTTTGCTGCTTTTGCTGAGGCATCAACTGGGTGCCAATTAGTGTAAGTTTCATTAACTAGAAATTTCCCTTATATGGGGTACCAGCACTGCAAATACACTCAGCTCACTCATTAGTTGCACAAAGGTCAAGAAACGTCATCCCTGACAAATCAGCAGGCAATGACAGTGTCATGGTTTAGCCTCAGATGGCAATAAAGAACCACTGAATCTTTTCTTGCCACCCTCTACAGCCGTAGGGGAGAATAAGAAGAAAATGGCAAAACTCGTGGGTTGAGACAAAGGCAGTTGAGGCGAACAGCAAATGGAACAGGAAAACAGTAACACTGATAGATGAATGTACAAACACAACTGTACTGGACTCTGCATGCCCCAGCCCCAAGCTGCGACTTTTCGCCCCTTGCTGCCAGCCAGCTCCCAGCGGTACGCTGGGCATGACATCACGTGGTATGGAATGTGTCCCTGATAGATCCTGGGCAGAATTAACCTTACGCCCACTGGAAACATAACGGACAGGTTTGATTAAACTCAGAAATGTCACGTAGCATTGGAATGCAAGACCGATGAGCACTTACAAACAATATATGTTCTTTGTTTGCATTTAATGACAACTCACTAAAAACTCATCAGCCACCAGGTAGAAGAGTCAACCCACTGTTTGAAGGAACATAGTCCTATGACTTACTGCTAAGAATGTAAAACTTTGTTTTAATAAAAGTGTCATGGATCGATATGTACCAGTAAAGTAATTTATTCAGCGACCTTGTATAATTACATGACATTTTAACTTCTTTTTTCAGAATGGATTCACACACTCTCCTCCATCAGTTTTTGATAATGAGTGTTAGGGATTTTACTTCGTTTTACCAAAACTTGTGGTTCATTACCAATACAACTAACCGTAAAGAATTAAAATTAAATAGTATTTTAATTGTACTATAAAGAACAGAAAGGTAAGAAAACATGAAATAATTAGATGGGTACTACAATGCATGCAATATTTTATTAGAAACAATATGCTTGCAACATATGTCTACAGAAAAAGAGTAGACATTGGATAAAGACCTACATTATCTTCCATACTAATAGCTTTTGGTCCCAATTACTGAAAATCTATCCATTTTGCTGTAGTACATGTCTCTTGCAATCACCTATCTGCATTTTTGTCCTTTACATTTTATGAATACACAAGCTCTTATTTGTTATGGATTCTGAGTTGTACATTTTAGGGGATTTCCAATTTTGAGAGCACGTGTTAGAACATGTACTTCAGCCTAGCAACCATCAAATGTCTCATTTATGAATTTATGGGGTTTGAGAACACAATTTAAATATGGATAAAATTTGGATTTAACCATAAAAATACCAGGGAAGAAGCTTACACTACAGTGTACATTCTTAACTGCTGGTGTTCAATCTGATCACCGGTTTAAATTTTCAGAAAGAGTACAGCTTTCTTGCCCCCTGTTTTCTGCTCATTTTTTACTCTAACATTGGTCTTTAAGATGTATGCAATGTGCATTGATCACAGGGTCAAGGGCTATACCTCTTCTCTATCCCAACACCAAATGTAGTTCCAGGCTTGATACCTGACCTATTTTATGTATCTTATATCTCCCACAAGTAATATCACTTTGGTAATCAGCTGTGGCCACTGACAAGACTTCATTGATACATATCTCACATTCCCATTGTAATAACTGCTAGTTACTTCTGTGCTGGAATAGAAAGAGACACATTGGATTCTTAACATTGCAAGCTGACAAATGGAAGCCTTGTTAGAAATGTGGCAAATTTATTTTCTTTTGAAATTGCTGAACATGCAGTGGTTTAGCCTGAATATATCTCCCAAATATACAGCTTGAAGACCAGGTAAACAAAACTTAATATTCCCCAAAAGAAGAGAATTAAATTACTTATTTCTATTCAAAATACTAGCTTTATCATTTTTAACAGCTGTTAGCAGCCTAAATACAGGGCTTACTACTAGCTCCTATTTCTCTCTCAAAGTACTGTTTATGTCTGTTTCCCAGTGTGTCCTCTTGCTTTTCACTGTAATAGCACTTAAAATTAATGGAGCACTTTTGCTGTCGGTTGCTGCAAGAGTACCAGAAGTTTCATTTCATTGCCTTTGGACTGCCTTTGCTATTCACTGCCTTCATAGATCAGACAAAACATGAAATTAAAATTAAAATTCAAATTATGTGATTTAACTCATACAAGTGATAAGGAGCTTATGATATCTTTCTGCTCAAAATATACTTTTTAGAAGATAAATAAAAGAAAGCCCTAAAAATATTACTATTATCATAGTAATTACTATATCATTATTATCTAAAAGAAGAAAGTGAAAGAAGTAATAGGTCTACTTAAAATACTAAATGGGATATGGTACATTAAATATACATTTGACTCATGTTTTTGTTCCTGTGAAATCATTTTGATTTCAGGATTCATGTAGAGATTTACAGTCTAGTTTTCACTGTCCATGAACAAATACAAACTTGTACTGAAATTTACTTCAGATGCAATATTTTTATCAAAGGAATTCAGTGGCAGTGTGACCATAGTATTAGAAATTTGTTAGAGATGCTGTTCATTTTCATTGTCCTATAAATAGCTGCAACAAGGTACAAAAACTCAGAATATTTTAACTCCCTTTAAACTGTAGCTGTTTTTTAATTTCCTTTTTTTTTCGTCAGCAAACAATATTTTAGTACCATCAGACTGTCGTTATATGTTGTTCCTAGTGTCTGCTGATTTTCTCCCTGGGTTTTCTTATGTTTCAACTTGAAAACAATAAGTGAAATGCCTATCCTTGTAATTTTGCTTGTAATTTCAGTACCAAATTATGGAAGAAGACTGGGAGTCATCCAATGGACTAAATGAGCTGATTCCCACAACAAATCTTACAAAGGTGAATTTATCCCAGTGGAAGCACTTCCTTTCTATATGATAATGTGTGAGCCGATGCAGGCA
>VXAK01008060.1:0-16380 GCA_013399435.1 Arenaria interpres
AAAAGTAAAGAATTATTGGAAGAAGTTATAGCATTTAGGCAGGTTTTCCTTACTGTCCACTTCTCAAACTAGGCTTTGGATGTTTTTAAATAAATATTCAAATACTGCTTATTTATTCAACCCATGCTGCATGTTGTGTATGTGCTTGTTTTGTTCCTACCCCTCCAGGGAAGAATACTGTTTAGTGGTTTTGGAATATAATTTGGAAAAAGCAAGAGATACATAAATAGTGTGATGCTGTTTTTTTATGTTAAAATGTTTGCATTTTATAATGGTTCAAAACTGTCTTTCAGAAACTGGACTAAGCATGCCCAGTGATACTTCACTTTCACCAGCAAGTCAGAATTCTCCGTACTGCATGACCCCAGTGTCACAAGGTTCACCTGCTAGTTCTGGAATAGGCAGCCCAATGGCATCTTCTGCAATAACCAAAATTCACAGCAAGAGATTCAGAGAGTAAGAGTTTTGCGTTACTGTTATAAAACCATGTCTTGCACTTCAGTCAACCTCATTAAGTGTGGGTAGATGTAGTAGATTTAGGAGGACCTTAAATAACATAAGCTACCATTTCATCAATAGAAGTTTCTGCAAGTTGGTTTATTTTTGGCCATAGATCGATTGCTCTGTGTATGTGTATATATATGTATACATACACACGTATATATATATATTGCGCATGTACACACATGCACTTTGGTTTTTCTTTGGTTGCTGCAACAAATAAGCTAGCTGGAAGTAGTCTCTAAAATACATTGCGGTTTTTTTTTAAAGGAGGACTACATACACTTTTGGAAAGGAAGAGTACTGAGAATTACTGTCACAGTATTTTCAGCATTCATAATATATTTTTATTAATGTATCTTTATAGAGTGTCAAATCAAGGAAAAGAATAGTTGCTTGTGGAACCTATTGGAGTATTTACTTGTATTTTTTAAATATTTTTTTTTGACTAACATTTTGAGGTAAGGGATGTTATGGGAAATAACAAGCGTTTTCAGGATGTGTTTTTAACTTACTGATACTTAAGTATATGGTTCTGATTTCTAAATCCTTTTAATAACAACTGTTCTGAGGAATTAAAATTATTTTTATTTGGTAAAAGAAAAGGCTCAGTGAAATAGTATTGATTGTGTGCTATGCTAATACTTGATGTATTTTGAATTGACAGATACTGTAACCAAGTTCTAAGCAAAGAAATAGATGAGTGTGTGACTCTCTTACTGCAAGAGCTTGTCAGCTTCCAGGAGCGGATTTATCAAAAGGATCCCATGAGAGCGAAAGCAAGGAGAAGACTTGTTATGGGCTTGCGTGAGGTTACTAAGCATATGAAACTAAACAAGATCAAATGTGTCATCATATCTCCTAACTGTGAAAAAATCCAGTCAAAAGGTATAAATGATAAAACAAGCGATGCACTTAACTGTTTACTGCTTTCGTGTGCTGATTTGCAAGGGTAGAAGCATCTTTTAGTTACTATGCAAGATGTAACACAGAATCAATTGTGCAGTTGCCACTCCAAATTCATTCTCTTCTACTCCATTCTAGGAGAAACTCGCTCATGAGGGGTGAATAGCTTAAAGAGAAATACACATTATAATACATGCAGTGGACTTCAGTTTTATTCCATTCAGTCGTTGATACGCCTAGAATCTCGAGCTCTGGGTGTTCTTAAGGAGGATTCCTTAAGAGGTTCCTTAGCCGACCAACACAGTTTGCCACAACCGAAAATGTAAACAGAGGCTTTCTGAGATGTGAGAAGAGCAAAGCTCTGCTGAAGAAAAGAGCTGTGAAAAATTCTGGTTTAATGTGTGCAGGACTAATGGAGTATACAGAATATTGCCTTGATCAATATTCACTTACTATATTTGAAATGTGTAGCTTGTTACCCTGTAGAACATAGTAGCTGGTGATTCTCTGTATTGAAGTTTTACTGGCTACCTACAGTTAAAATGGGATATGGAGTTGTATCTTGCCATACTATGACTTTAACTGACTAAATATCTATTCAAAATTGCTTTCTTCAAGGTGGACTAGATGAGGCTCTGTATAACGTAATAGCCATGGCGCGAGAACAAGAAATTCCTTTTGTCTTTGCTCTTGGCCGTAAAGCTCTTGGCCGTTGTGTGAACAAGCTGGTTCCTGTTAGCGTAGTGGGTATCTTCAACTACTCGGGTGCTGAGGTGAGTAATTCCATTCACATAAATGGCTGGAGTAAACAGCCTTAAGAAAAACAGTTAAGAGTTTATTTTAGTTAATTCTTGTAGTTAGGAATTGATTTGGCATGGAGAGCACACCTAATTAACGTGCATTTAATAATGGTCCTAACTTGATATATATTAGGGTGTGTTTTTCTTTGAAATTCAGTATTTATAGAACTGAGAGACTATGTTGAAACACTTTGGTCACAACATCTCTGTAGCTTTCAAATAGACTTAAATGGCATCTGAAATTCTCTGGAATGCTTAAGATTGTAAGGAAAACAGTATCTTTAAGTCTGTCTCCTCAAAGTTGTGTAAACTTGGAGTGGTGTTTTTATTTTTATGTAATAGAACAACTAATTTTTGGTTGAAGTAAAAATATTTAGTGTTAACAAGCTTAAGGCTTGTTATGTGGTGTACGTTTGACTGAAGGGAGCAATTTAAAGTGAAAACTACTAGTAAGAACTACTGATCATAAAAACTACCTTCATACTTAGGACCTATTTAATAAGCTGGTATCGCTGACTGAAGAGGCCAGAAAAGCCTACAGAGATATGGTTGCTGCAATGGAACAGGAACAGGCAGAAGAAGCCTTGAAGAATGTCAAGAAGGCACCCCATCATATGGGTCATTCTCGTAACCCCTCTGCAGCAAGTGCTATCTCATTCTGTAGTGTTATTTCTGAACCCATATCTGAAGTGAATGAGAAAGAATATGGTAAGTGTGTTAAAACTTACTTTTGTAACTAGAAGCTGGAGTTTTCCAAATGCTGCTTATTGCAAAATGTAGCTAAAAGTACAATATTTCTTCATAATTTATAGTATTCTACTATTTTCAGGAGTAAGAGAAAATGGGTTGGTATTCAGGTAGTTTTTTTTAAGTCATTTTTCCCCCCCGGACTATATAGAAGGAAATAAATTTAATTTCTAATCCTCAGAAGTGTTACACTTACCACATGAGTGGAGGTGGCGTCTCCAGTTTTATTGAGCCTGGTATAAAACTGATACCAAACACAGAATTGATTATATGATTGAGGAAGAACTAATAACACATAGTAGGAACTAAATTATTGAGGTCTCTGAAGACAGGACTTAGAAGCTTGAGATGGCAATGAATGATTATAGTGTGAGCAGAAGGCAAATTTATTTATCCAGTTGCTTAAGCCCACATGACAGGGTGGATAAAAGGGAGAGTGTTTGTTTGAAGTTAATGGACTTCTCTTTTTTTAGTCATACAGTGAATTAAAAAGAGTACTATCCTAGTTACAGTACTATTAAAAAGAGTATTCTTTTGTGATATCTCAGACTTCAATTTGTTAAATGTTTTGGGTTGTTTTGAAAAATCCTTAAGCAGTTGACTTAAGCAGAAAATTGCCACAGAGGGTACTGGAAAGTACCCTCTAACTACACTCACTGTTAAATTTGGTGCTGCAGCAGTTAAAACAGGAAACTAATGCACAAACTTTCAACTTTGTAATGTCTGGTTTAGGGTACCCCAAATTATTCACAGCTCTTTCTATCGTCTCTCCCTTTCACTTCGTCCCCCTTTTCCTAATTGAAACTTTTCTAGCAAGCATAGAATAATATTAAAATTATGAGCTCCTATTGCTATTTAAACAATTCTGGGATGTTCAGGAGATGCATTTTTACATCGAAAGAATTAACGTTTCCTATTTTAAACTTCTTTTGAAACTTGTAGAAACGAACTGGAGAAATATGGTGGAAACATCTGATGGGTTAGAAACCTCTGAAAATGAGAGAGAAATCTCATGTAAGACTGCATTACCAGAAAAAGCTAGTAATGGTCAAAGTGAAAAAGCCACTCTTAATAAACAACCACCTCTGGCTACAACTGGCACTACCTCAGCAACAAATCATGGAAAATCCACACCAGGTGACAAAGATGAGGTAAAACCAGATGACAACCTGGAATGGGCCTCACAACAGAGTACAGAAACAGGATCATTGGATGGCAGCTGCCGAGATCTTTTGAATTCCTCCATGACCAGTACCACCAGTACTCTTGTACCAGGAATGCTAGAAGAGGAGGAGGAGGAGGAAGATGATGATGATGAGGATTATGCCCATGAACCAATTTCTGTAGAGGTTCAGCTTAATAGCAGAATTGAATCTTGGGTTTCAGAGACCCAGAGAACTATGGAGACTCTTCAGCTTGGGAAGACCCTTAGTGGTGCTGAAGAAGACAATGCAGAACAAAGTGAAGAGGAAGAAATAGAGACTTCTGAGCAGGCTGATCCAGTCACTGATGGCGAGGAATGGACAAATGATAAGCACGCAAGTAACGCTCAACATAAACCCACCATCTGCAGTTCTTTGAATAAAGAACACACAGATTCCATCTACATGCCGTAAAAATAAGCAGGAACTCAGGAACTTTTTAGAAATTACATTAAAACTAACTGTTGTAAAGGTTCCAGCCATTATTTCGTATGCTTCATCTCAACATTTTGCACTGTTAAACATTTAATATGTGTATTTAATTCACAATAATATTTTTGTAGCTGTCTGTTACTTGTTTGATTTAAAAACTAGCTTTAGCTTTTAATCAGTGTCTACTTCCCAGAATAGAAACTGTGTGGAAAATTTGTCAGTAAGTATTCATTTGATCTTTTGTAAAAGGAAACATCTTGTAACTGACCAGTTTTAAGCAAAAATCTTTTAAGATGTGACTATTTAGCTCATTTTCAAACAGATAACCTATGTTAAGACTGACAAATTACCAACACTTTACATTGGTGTTATGCCAGGCATGTCACTGTATTTGGCCATGATTTTCTAGTTCTATCTAGAAATAAAAGTAAAATTCTGGTTCTCTTTAAAGAAAAGCTAGAAAACCCCATTTGCAGTCCTAATGGAAAGCAAATAGTAGAGAAATCTATGCGTGATTCTTATGCGAAGAAAGATGCAGCTTTTTAGTTGGTCTCAGTGAATGCATGGTTAAGAAGCTGCTGATAGTGGAGATGGTTACAATAAGCTATAACGACTTTGATTCCAGAAAGGCTTTAAACCAGAGGGATACAATTAATGTTTTGGTGGTTTTTTACAAGGTGGAAATACTGCATAAAAAAAACAGGAAAGAAAACAAAAATTCCCCATGCTCTTGACAGTTGTTGTCTGCCAAACCACACTAAGTGAATCATTAACCATAATCCCTATCCAGGGCTTTCAGTAAACTGATGACTTCCTCCTTCTCCTGTGACTTACCTCAGGAATGCTGGTTTGCATATAGTAATCTATATAACACTGAAAAAAAAGCAAGAATAATCCTTTAACAGCAAGTGTGAATGATGTGGTGGCTTAACATATCGACATGTTCATCTGCATGCTTTGATTCTGGCCACCTTCCTGTTGCATTTAGGATGTATCTTAACAATTCTTACTCAAAATGTGACCTCTTTTTGTCTGTTCTCACAGTTACAGCAGCTTTAGGAGTTGACCTCTAGAGTAGAAAAGGAAGTAGTTATTCCAGGAAAAGCGGAAGTGCCCTGTAGCATGGGGAGGTATTTCAGTGGTTCAGAGGTAAAACAAAAATACGCCCTCCCTGAAACATACATGTTGCTAGAGAATTGTTCTATTCTGAATATTGAAACAAAATCCATTAACTGATGATGAATTCATTTGAGATCGAAGATGGAGTACGTGTCTAAACTTTACATGTAAGGAGTCTGTTTCCATCTTTGTCTTCTATCGGCAAGGGATGTACTGAAACTGCCAGCAGCAGGAGCTTCACTACAGGAGTCGCCAAAGAGTATCTCACATGAAAAATGCTTTTATAGCAAATGTATGTTCCTTCTAATTCCACTTCATTTTTTTCTTGATCACTTGTATCAAAATGCATTAAAAAAAATTCCTCTGGGTAGGCTGAAAAACACAAGAAATGGGTAGCTTAGTTAGGTATTTAGCCCACACTTACTAATATGGGACCAACACTTATAGTACTAGTGATGCTGGCATTTTAAGTTGCACTGGGAAAATAAGACTCCAGGTTTAGAAAATCATCGACCCCTGGGTTTTTTGGATGCTAATGAGAATAATAGAAACTGTGTATTATGTAAATAATGTAGGTATAGGCATAGCAAATGCTATGTAGATAAGCAGTATAGAGAGCTGCTAGGACAACTGGCTGTTCTGTCACGTTCTTAGTTCCTTAATGTAATCTTCCTAGATGTTAGAAACAGGCATTTTATAGGAAAACAAAGACTAAGGAATGATGCCTCCTGAATGTTAAACCTTTTACTGTACGTATGGCAGATTTCTACTGTCTGTATGTTTTGAAAGAGTTTTTGCTTTAGGAAATGATAGGTGTTTGAACTGCTGACAAGCAAAACTTGCCCTTGGATGTGTAAGCACATGTCTCCGCGGCAGCTGAGATCAGTGTCTACACTGAGGGCAAAACTTCACCAGAACAACAACAAAAGAAAAGGTGTTTGTAATTTTTCCTTTTGCTTTTTCAGTGCCAGTGATTCAAATAACTTTTGATCTTGAAGTATTAACATCAAAGGCGCATCTTTTTATATGTCTTTTCTGAACTTGGACTGTCATTTTAAAATTTTCTG
The DNA here is from genome assembly GCA_013399435.1 of Arenaria interpres. Lineage (NCBI taxonomy): Eukaryota > Metazoa > Chordata > Aves > Charadriiformes > Scolopacidae > Arenaria > Arenaria interpres. The sequence continues at coordinate 6,775 of VXAK01008060.1, forward strand.
ACATTTATATCAAAGAAGTCTTGTAATATTCAGCCCGCTATTTAACTGCAATTTTGCTACAGGTTTAATAGAACTCTTGAAGGTGATACAGCACTTCTAATATCTCTCAATTTGCCAGCAAATAAGGAACTAGTCTCTTTTTAAAAGGTGGCAGATCACCCTTAGAGGAGCAAACTGAAACTGAGTGAAGGAAACTGGTTTTAGTGCTTCCTTTTTGATTAGCTAGGAATGAGCAATAACTATGAGAGTGAAATTGCAGTTCCTTTGGGAGTGATCCGTTTGCCTCTAAAATTAGGAAAGTTCCTTGCCACTTAGAGCACTTGAGGAGAGTATCTCACTGTGGTAACTTTGATTCTGTTATCACCAGAATTTAAAAGGAAAGCATACACTTGTTTTACAATACCATGATTTTTTTAAGAAGTAGCTGAATTTCTATTTCAGTATAAAAGTTTGCAGTTTGTTATACAGGTTGTTACTGTCCCCAAGAAAAGATGTTTCTGTAGTTATAGGTGTATAAATATTTTTGTTGTGAAAATGATTATTCGGAAAACAAATCTACTTTTCTTAAGACATTCTTTATAGAAATGATTTCACCACTTAATTTATCTGGTAAAATCAAAAATAATGTATCTGTGGTAGGGGTAGGGATCTTTAAAACCAATAGAGGTGGTCTATGTATACAACCTATTTATATAAATACTTTAAGTATCTCTGTCAAAAATGATAATAAATATGGATTACAAATATGTAAAGGGAAAAAATGTTGAAGAGCTTTTGTTGTTAGTTGGACCAAGTGAAAATGTCCGAGTGAGGTTCAGGACCTGATCCTGCGTACACACGCTTAAGAGCATTAGTTCCACTGGCTTCTGTTGGTGGCCTGTTTATCAGCTGAAGTTGTCTGTGGGTAGTTGTAGGATTGGAGCTAAACAGTGACAGAGGGTATTGACCTGTGTTTTAAAAATTCATTCTAGAAAATGTTCAGTAATGCACTTGTTGATGTTCTTCTGGTAAAGGTAAGAAGTGTCTTTATGCTCATTTGGGTGGGTGGGAGCTTACACAATGTGATTCTGTCCGGTTCTTTAACACAAGCTTAAATTTTAATAATGTTACTTTAAATACATATGTAAAAAAAAGTATTATTGTTTGAAAAGCTGCTGTTTGCTGAAACTGTCATTAAGTATTTCCTGTGAAGTTGTGCCAACTAATGAAACTATTGAGTTGATTTCAATGTTAGCCATTTAAAAATTAGATATGACGATTTGTTAATGACACAAAAACCAGCAGAAGCAAGCCATAGAAACAAGTAACGGGGGGTTTCTGCCCATCCTGCCACACACAAAGAGACATGAGAATGTCTAACCCGGAACTTCCACACCAATGAACGGTAACACTGAAAGTAGAAACCCAGTTGGCACAGCCCACCTTCTCAATGTTCATGAATAGTTCATATATTTTACTTTTAAATAGATTCTAATAAGGAAAGCTGTTTAATCTTTAATGTCTTAAAAACTCTAGTAATATTTAGGTTAAAGCAGTAGAAAAATCATTATGAAATACAATATGAAGGGTTTTGTTCCATTTCTTTTTTTGCTGTATGAAGGATAATTGTTCTGTCTACCGTACTTTTTGGAGTAATAACAGCTTTTTTGCACTATGTAAATACTAGTGGGGATTCTTCCATAACTAATAAAAATGATTGTAGAAATTTATGGCTTTATTACAGTGATATGTTTGTTCACAACTGCTTTATCCTGGGTGTACTTGCAAATGCTGCCCTGGCACTACAGGAGATGGAAAAGGTCTGTGCCACAGCATTTTTGGCCCCAGGGTGGAGAAGACATGGTGGTTCTCGGCCTCTGGCTGGTGGTACCTTGGGCCCCAGCTCCAGGGTGACAGCCGGTGCAGGGAGCTGAGCCCGTCCCATCACCTAGACAGAGTGTCACTAGCAGAGAGGCTGAAAAGAAAAACAGAATTAGCTGAGGGTGTTTGTCATATATCATCTCGATGACCAGAAAAATATTCTTTAGAAAAACCTACCATTCTTCAGAGACCATGGAACTGAACTAGGTCCAGAATACCAAGTTGGAAATAACATTTACTTAAGAGCAAATGAGTAAGAATAACCACAGGCACCTCCAAAAACTAGGATTTCTTGCATGCTTCTAACGTATGAGAATTTAAGTTCACCTGCCTTTATTGTTATACTGGTGCATGAAGTCAGCTTTGAAAAATAACACGAAGTTCTCAACATGTTGTCCCCTGTTCTCCAGTGACTCACTGGTGACTGCTCACGCTTCCGTGGCTCTAGTAACAGTGTCATTAACTGGTTTTGCAACTCCCACGTGTGAGAATATTTGTAGCAATTCAAAAAGGATACAGCTTCATCCTGTAATTTTGAATTTTCTATTTATGTACCTTAACTTCATGTTTCAGTTCCGCTGTTGCAGTTGTCTTCTACTGAAAGTGCTTCTGTTATAAACCTTACTTGGTAGGTGCTATCACTTGCTGTCAAAATTACTCCTCACATCCGGGTTTGCCTCTCTCTTCTCAACCTGATACAAATTTTGGAAGGTACAAAAAAAAAAGAAGTAGGTGGCACTGTGTGACTTGTGCTATGGAAGCGACGAGAAAATTAATTACCCCAAACCCTTAAAACTTTCTTCTCCATTTCTTCACCACTTAACAAACGCTAGCCATTTTGTAGTTCCCTTGAGGGAAGTTCCTTGCCTCTATTGAGAATTTTTTAAATAACACCATAGGTGGCACTTGGTGTTTTGCACTGGTGCGCGCGCAGAAGAACCCCAAGAGAAGGAGCTGCTCCTGCCATCGGTGCAGTGAAGTTCCCACAAGCAGCACCGGCACCGCCTGCGCCCCGAGAGCACCCAGAGCTCACGGCTTCCAGGTTTGTGCGGACGGGGATGGGAGTTCATGAATCCACGTGTCTAACATGCGGAAAGACCCCAGTCAGTCAAATGGGACCATGTATGTGACAAAATTGCTCTTTGGATTTGCTTTAAGATTTTTAGGATCATTGTGTATGAAAGTCAAGTGATGGGGGATTTTTTTAAATAGAGTTAAAAAAAATAATTTCTGTTCAATGTTATTTAAAAACAACCAAACAACCCCACAACAAACCCTAAAGGAGATGATGCAGCCAAAGCCTGTTTACCTTCTGGGGTCTTTTAAGTTAGCAAACAGCACAAAATGCAGGGAAACCGAATCTGGAATGTACTTTTTGGCAACAGCTCCAGGCCCCTGGTACACTCTCTTGGAGCTGTTAAATTACAGTTTTCCACTGGCGCTTGGCGAGCGCGCTCTGGTGAGGCGGATGTGTGTGGGTGTCCATCTGGACACAATCTAAACCACCCAGCTCCCTCTCGCAGTGTTGTTTTCCAAGGATAGTACTTTAATGAGTAAAGAGGAATTTATTAATCATGTAACACTGATAACAGACTTGCTTTTTATATGTAAAAGGAAATGGGAGAGGGAGCATAGAGTAAACTGCGTTTCCTGCAGTCATCTGTGTGGTGGCTCTGGTTGTGCTCGGGTTCCCCCGGAGGCTGCCGTTGTCTGTACAGGCAAAGCTAATGTGCGTCCACATTTAAGTTTAAAACAACTTTGTGCTTTTATAAGGCTTTGTGCCTATATAGGAGGTCCCTCACTTCTTTTGGAGTTGTAAAAGCAACAACAAATGTCATCACTCTAAACTTGTAGGGGGGGTTCGTACATTTTCCAAAAAAATTGCAATACAAGTCCTCCTGTTGGGTGTCATCTTTCAGCAAAAAACCCTAAACATAAGTTACTTAGACATTAAGCGCTTTATGATGCATTTCAAGCAAGAGAATGGTACATTTTCAGATGGTTTTCAAACTCTTGGGGATTTTCCAGCTGAAGTTGAGGAGGTGAGTGTCTTCTGCTGTCGACTGTCTTGAGCAGTAGATAAGCACTGGAGAGGTGAGGTTGTTAGGCAAAAAAAGCTGTGGGTGGCAAGAACTGGAAGAAGCTCTTGCAAAACCTTCCTTAAGGAGGAATGTTGACTGTAGAGGAAGAGAGCAAATTAACAAAATAAAGCAATCAGAAATGTCTTCATCTCAGAGTTTCCTTTCTGATTTACTACAGCCAAGTCAAAGGCAACCATCCAAAGATGAAAGCAGGACCTCCTGGGTGAGGGCACGTCCTTCAGCATTTCCTTTGACCTTCTCCACACAACTGAGGAGCCACTGGGAGAAGTTCAACTGTGTTGCTTGATTTATTCTTTTCAAATATGTGCTAGGGAATTGCCCTACAAAACCACAGCTTTAAGCTGAATTGCAGGAGAGGATGTTCCCTGCCTGCTACTGTGTGAGTACCAAGCAGTGTGATGCCATTAAAGCATGACTGCGTCCACCTTCCTTTCCAGCTGACTGTAGTTCTGTGGAGCTGTTGCAGCAACTTGTTTCATGTGGTGGGTTATTCTGCAGAGATGAAGCTTTAGGCTGAAATTTGTCTTTGAATCCTTCCTGCTGTGGGGCTGTGCTCGCAGCCAGACCCAGGCACTAGATGTTTGATCTGCTGTTGCTTTCAGCACTTTGTGGGACAACAGACATCAGAGAATGCTGGTTTTCGCTTGTGGCCACTTGTCATCCTTGCAAGCAGTGCTGAGGCAGGCCAGCAAGCGCTACTGAATGGATCTTTGGGCTCTTGGGATGCAGATCTCCTTTCAGAAAGCAGTGGTTAGCACAGTATGTTATTCTCTGATGGCTTGCAGTGGCTCTTACTGTAGCTCTTCTGATGTGTTTGGTGTGCCCTTGTCAAGCCTGCAGAGGCTGGCATCATCCCCCTGGCAGAAGGGACAGCTGTGGCACAGGTCTTCCATGCTCTGCTCTCCTTGCAAGCCCTGTCGATAGCCTCGGGCAGGTGGGGTTTATCTTTGATGACTGCTTTCACTCTGAGCTGCAAGGACCGGCTTTGTGCTGGCTGTTGAATGACCTTCAGGCTCTGAATTTTGGCTCCTTGCACAGGAGTCTCCAGCTCATTGCTCTTCCCCTGTGCTATGGGTCTGCCCTGGCAGAAAAGGCAAAGCCCAGCAGTCTTTGAAGGGGGAGGTGGGGGTGTTGCCAGGCAAAGAGGAGGTGAAAAGGCAGGGAATAAAGCACGTTCAGCTAAATCCCTCTTGTATGTTGTGCTGGGTCCTTCCACTCACGTTGCTCAGCTGCAAGGATGCACCCTTCCCCCAGGAGGAGCAGCCCTGCCTTCTGCTGTCTTATCCCAGCGCTGTTCTTCTATCTTCTAGCTGCAGTTTTGAACAAAGCAATGTTATGGTGAATGGTTAAACTGAGCCGAGTAAAACAGAGTGTGGTGCCCGAGAAGGAAAATTGCAACTTGTCTGTAAATCACCCTAGGATGCATTTTCTGGGATTAGTGCTGTTGGATCCCTCAGAGCTAGAACAGGAGAAAAGCAGTGACAGGCTAATCTCTGACTTCTGTGTCCAGGGACACGGTAGCAGCTGTGCCTCTGTCCTCCTCAAATCCATCAGTTTTCAGCTCTGTGTCTTCAGCCCCTGCAAACCCCCTCTGACTCTCCTCACAAGTAGGAGGCGGGCTACAGCTGCCAAACATTCCTGGTTTTCACTCAGAAAACGGGAAAGGTATCCATAAGAGATAAAAGTGAGAGGGATTCAATATGCGGGAAAATTTTTCTCAATTGAAATGGAACAGTGGCAGTGCTGGTGCAAATAAGCATGCTCCAGGACTTTCCAGAAGTACCTGCCATCACATTTCTGCTAAGGGGTTTTCCTGCTGTTCTGTTACACTTTGCTGATCTCTGCTAGTGTCAGCCAGGCATGTCAGTGAGGGAGGCAGGCACATCAGCTCAGTGCACCTTAGCGTGAATTAGCTCTGCTGTTGCTATTTATATGGGGGGGGGGGGAAAATCCCCTGTTTACACCGTGTTCTAACAGAAAGGCTGATCTGTCATGCTGGTTGCAAGAAGCACATAACAGCTTCCTCCAGGCTCCTGCAAGAGTGCAACTGCATTTTGGGTGTACTCTGTGGGTGGGTGACAGCTTTGGTCCCCACATTGCACACACACCCTCCCGGTGTGAGACTGCTGAGCTGGCTGCTCTCTTCTAAATTGGTCCCCAATTCGCCTTGAGCTCTCCTGTCACTCTCGGGCACCATGTGCCTGTGTCCCAGCATCTGCCTTTCCTGGCCCCTGCGCTGCAAGGGGAGGGTGGCACAACAGCATTAAGTGCCTGCTACAGCAGTCCCAGTTCTGAAATGATGTCGCTCCCAACGGTGTCTGGGGGCTCCCGGGGTTCTGGGCTGGCACTGCTCCTTCCTGCCATAACGACTCTCTGCGGTGATGCTGGAATCGTGGCTGGTGTGAACTCACCTCCTCCTCTGCAGCTCTTTTGGAGGGGTGTTAGGAGTGGCTGTAGCTGGTTAGCTGCTTGCTCCTGCTCCTATGTCATGGTACTGTCCTGCCAATGTGGTGACACCTGCCACAGCTCCTGTCTCCTGTGACAATATGTGACTGGGGGCTGCTCACATCAGTTTTTCATGCAGCATATTTGAAGCTGAGAGATTAGGGCTGTAAACAGGGTGTGATGGAGGGTTTCAGTGTGATGGGGCTGGTAACATAGTGACAGAGAGACATTTCAGATCGTAACTGTGCCCCACAAGAGCATTCCTATGTAGCCTGAGAGCCCATGCACGGCACAGGCTGTTGGTAGCACACACTCTCCCGTGCCAGCAGCCAAGCAAGGAGCAAAATGCCCTTTTCCTGTGTCTTCCCTGGGCAGTGGTGGGTGGGCGAGCAGAGAGCTGGGGCAGCTCCCCAGGCCCTGAGCACTGTGGGCAACTGGGGAACTCCAGCCATAATCGAGAAACACAGGCTCCTTTTAGGCCGCATACAAGGCTGTAGGCTCAGTTTCACCAGTGCTTAAAGGAGCTTTGTTCTCTGTGCTGGTTACAGGCTGATTTCCCAGTATCTTCAACAGAAATCTTGTTTTTAGCCTTGAGAAAAAAGCTTTTTAATTTACAAAGGCACGGCATTTTTCTTTTCCCCTCCTCCCCCTCCCTGCAATGGCTACTATTCCTTGGACAATGCTGCTCTTTGCTGGGTTCCGCTCTCGAGCTTGTATTTCTTGATCACTGCTGAAAACAGAGCTTGTCACAATTGCCTTTTTCTCTGGAATTTGCTGTAAAACACCAGCTATTCTTCACCTCCCACACCGTAATCACACTCACTGGTGCCTGTGAGCCGAGAAGTGTTGGTTAATGTACTGGCCTCCCCTCCCTCTCTGGGGAAGCCCACTAGAGCCCCCCAGCCACCCAGGGAGGGCAACAATGCTTCAGCCATGGGGCAGCAGGTGCTGGTGGCACGCAAGGCTCCAGACACAGCTCTTGCATGATTAGTGAAGCACAGGCTCTTGCATTATTGTTTCTTTTTCTTGAAAATGTCTCCTTTCACCACACAGGTTTAAAGCCAGTCCAGTTAACCCTTTTCATCTGCTAGCTGCAGTAGGACACAGCGGGGAATGCAAGGCCAGCAGGGACCCTGCCCACCCATTTTCTCATTCACACTGATAAGGAAGACTCAAATTGTCTCCTGAGGAAGCAGCAACTGGCAGAAGGGCTCAGATGAGGACCAGCGTTGGCCAGAGGCAGCCCATAGCCTTGTGCCTCTGCACTGGTGAGGGTGCATCTTGAGTACTGTGTTCAGTTTTGGGCCCCTCACTACAAGAAAGACATTGAGGTGATGGAGCATGTCCAAAGAAGGGCAACTAAGCTGGTGGGGGGGGTCTAGAGCACAAGTCTTGTGAGGAGCGGCTGAGGGAACTGGGGTTGTTCAGCCTGGAGAAAAGCAGGTTGAGAGGGAAGATGTTATCGCTCTCTACAACTACCTGAAAGGAGGGTGTAGTGAGGTGGGGGGGTCAGTCTCTTCTCCCAAGTAACAGGCAACAGAAGAAGAAATGGACTCAAGCTGCACAAGGTAAGGTTTAGACCAGATATTAGGAAAAAATTATTCACTGAAAGGGTTGTCAATCATTGGAAGAGGCCGCCTAGGGAAGTGGTTGAGTCACCATCCCTGGAGGTATTTAAAAGATGTGTAGATGTAGTGCTGAGGGACAGGGTTTAGAAGTAACTTAGCAGTGCTAGGTTAATGGTTGGACTTGATGATCTTAAAGGTCTCTTCCAACCAAAACAATTCCAATTCTATTATTTGATTCTATGAACTAGTCTCTACCTGAGCCAAGGCATGGGGGAGCATCCAAACCACCAAGCCATGCTTTCCTGATGCTGTCATCTACACCAATGGGCTGCTGTAAGGCAGGAAGACTCTTGCTACGTGCTCAGAGAAAAGGTGGGAAGGATGGTAAGGCTGATCTCGCAAGGAAGAGGGAATTTGTTTTGTCTGGTTGCATGTTTTTCATGGCAGTAAAAAGAGAAATCTGGGAGGTCCCCCAAGACAGGAGCCTGGGGCACCCATATCTCCCTGAACACTGGTCCTCGTCGTCCCCTCTGTCGTAAGCACAGCTCACTCTGGTCCCTCCTCCTCCGTGCCAGTGAGGGCACTGCAGCCTCTCCATCCACATGGTTTTTTCCTGGTGTTGATGCTGTGTTCCAGCATGGTGATGAAATGAAAGAGTTAAGAAAAATGTTCATGCTAAGAGAGTTTCTGTGCTTTATGTACAATCAATAGTGCTGCTAATCACTTCTGAACATTTTCTATCCTTTTGTGCTCAAAGCCATCATTAAAGCTTCATGAGAAATTAGTCACTCTTTGTAACTTGCGGCTTGTCCAGGTTTTGCCTTTGGGTTTGATTTTCTGAGAAGTCTGAGCCATCCTCCCCAAAAAGGGTTGATTCAAAAGCAGCCGCTTCCTCTTTGAGCCATATTTCACTAGCGGAGTCTGGTCCGGGGGTTTTCCCTACTTTATTGTAGCAACCATTGCATCTTTTAGGATTAATACTGGCTTTCATAGAAGAGAAAAAAACCCCTGCAATGGCTGTGTTGAGCTCTCTGTGTCTCTCCAGCTCTGCCTACGCTTTTCTCCTCCTGGCACAGGCAGGGCAGCAGGGCCTCTCCTCATCCACCACCTGGACGTGAGGAGAGAACAAGCCCGGATCACTGTGAGAGCATGAGGAAGGTGAACTCAATATTGAAAACCTCGTGAGACAAGACCTCCGCTGACGGGGAGCACCGAGGCCTCCTGGCCTGCGCCCTCTAACAGCGTGTTTCTCTTCCCGCCGCGCCGCCCCAGGCGTCGAAACCCCGCACGGACCCGAGGTAGCTCGTGTGGCGGGTCCAGACGTTTTCAGTAACTGAAATAAACCTGGCTGTGCTCCTCCCGCTGCCTGAGGTACCTGCACCGGAGAAGAAGGGCTTTCCGCAGCGGGAGCGGGCGGTGGGGAGGCCGCTGGGACGGGGCCCGGCCTTCCCTCGGTGCCGGGCGGGCGGCCCGGGGGCACCGCAGCCCCAGCGGAACCCCGGCCCTCGCCCCTGCCCGTGCCCCCGGCGGAGGCGGAGTAGGAGGGGGAAGGGCCGGGCCCCGCCGCAAAAAAAGGGGCTTTTGAGGGATTTTCGGCACCGCCCGGAGGGTCCCGTCCGCCCCCGCGCCCC
>VXAK01008060.1:16483-56018 GCA_013399435.1 Arenaria interpres
CGCGGCGGGGGCGGCTCGGCCGCTGCGGAGCTGCTGCCCCGCGGCTCTGCGGGAAACAGCGCCGGAGGCGCAGGAATACTCAGTTGTTTCTGGATTATGGTGCTGAAGGACTTTCCAGCAAGAATTAGCGAGGCTGACGCCGGGAGCTGCCGGCGGTCTTCCGTATTTTCCTTAAAATCCTGGGTTTGTGCCTGACGGGAGCGGGGCGGGAGCGTCGCCGCCCAGGGATGCTCTTCGCCTTTGGGGCAGCCGACGATGGAAATGCAGAGAGCTGGGCACCTTACGGGGTTCCTGCCGGTCTGAAAACGTGTTCGAGCTTGTAGCTCTTTTGCTCTGCTTTGTGTGGAATATGCTTGAGCTTTCGCTGCAGCCGGGACTCCGCGGTTAACGATGCTACAGCTGTGAGTCTTCAGAGCTAGGTGGGATTTAGTGCCTGGCTTGAGGCAGGTTTGGATAGCGGCTCTTCAGCTCAAGCTGCTCCGCCACCGATGTGCTTTCCCGTATGCTGCTCTTATTCTTGCTTACAAAATACCAGATGTCCGTGCGGTTTTAAGCCTTGTCCATTGAGGAAAATAAGCCACTCGAGAGGGAGTCAGCAAAAATATCCAATAGGTTTCTGTTTCTAAAATTGTTTGACTTGCTCGATTTCCATATCGTTTATCAACAACAGCCAATTTATGCAGGAGTATCCAGTTACAGAACTGCCAAGGCTATGAGAGAACGCAGCCAGCAGAGCCTCGGTGGACACGTCCTGTATGTAGGGTTATTCAGACATCCAGGAATGCTGCACAGGGCTAAGTACAGCCGATTCAGGAATGATTCAATAACATCCCTAGATGAAGGTACACAAAATACATCTTTAAACATCAAAGGTTCTTCCTCCTCTTCCCATTCTTCAACGCCTAATTTACTGACAGAAGATGTCTCCTTGGGGCCACAGGACACCTGCACCACCCTGTGCACGCTGATCCCCCGGATGGCTAACATTAAACTCGCCAACCCGTCAAATCTGCCAGGGCTGAAAAGCTTCTGTCTGGGAACGAAAGAGGTGCCAAGAATTAAACTCACGGAGTGCGTTACCATCCCGAGCAGCCCAACCTCCCCCGAAATCAGCTGCCTCTCAGCATCTTATCCACAGCCTGACCTGGACAAGCTGCCCCTAACCCCAAAGCCAGCAGGTGACTGTGCCGTGCGGGGAGCTGAAGAGGCCGCTCCTGCGGGCAGGCAGGACAGGAGCCTTGCACAGAGCAGTGAAAGTGTGGGGGAGCCAGGAACGACCTACGGCGTGCGGGTGAGTACTTCTCACAGGGTCTCCATTCACTGACAAAGCAAACCACGCAGATGGTTGCAGGGTGACCTCTGTGTTCCCACTCCTGGAGCCAGGGCCCCAAACCACCGACTTCCTGTGTATTTCCTGTCTCCTGACATACATGGGGCTGTGGTGGTGAACTGAGGGAGTTAAAAGGACCACAGCTGTTCCCTGAGGTAACACAACATCCATTTCCAAAAGACTATCTTTAGACTCTCTGAGGAGTGCAGCTCAGCTGCCATTCAAACAGGGGTTGCTCTGACCTGAAATGCATGTTGGAGGGAGAAAGAGGCCCACAAAAATGGTTTCCCATCTCTCGCAGAGCAGCTCGCAGGCACTAGGTGCACACTGGCCCACACCACTGACATATTTGTCACAGAGAGTGTGGGAGAGCTGCTGCTGGGACCACTGCTGCTGCCCAGAGCACCTCTGCCCTGGGAGGTGAGTGGACAGGATGCAAAAGCCACCCTCCTCGCTTAGTGCTGTGTCTGATTTTCTTGGTAATGGTGATATACAGAAAACACTGCCCATTTCTTCAGAGGACACCCTAAAATAGCCTTTCTGGGTATTTTTCATGTTGTAGACTGGGGTTGGTGTGTTCTAATTAGCTGTCGGTGGCCAAGAGGAGACCATGCCTTCTGGCCTCAGTGCTTTCACCATCTCCAACCCTGCCACATTTGGGAGCTTGCTAATTTTCTTTTCCTCTCTGGACTCTGCCTATTCTGTCGCCAGAGCTTGCTGCTTGCTAGCCATTGCTTCCTTGTCTATGGTCTGAACCTCTGACCTTGCACATTTTAGTGCTTATGCTTCATCTGTCAAAAGCACTCCCTGGCTAAAATTGCCCGTTGCTTGCATGGAGGGAGCCAGTGCAGACCACAGGGAAATGGCAGAGAAAGCAGTGTAAACCTGCTTCGGAAATACTCATGTAATGGCTGGGCTGGCCAAGGGATCCTGTAGTTCTTGCAGCCCTCATGCCTGTCCCTGACATACAAGGGGGACCGCAGGAGCCAGCTGTCTGAGGGGTTATCAATCAGAATCTACTCCTCCAGGTAGGCTGCAGGCAGGGTGCTAAGAGAGAGAGAGAGTGTGTGTAAGCTCTCAGGTTGGCGTACAGAAGGTATCTAAATGTGCCAGAAGGAGTAAAAAAGCCATAAGCAATGCAAAATTTGTGTCTCCCATGTGATGATTTGCAAGCAGGAAAGTCTAAAGAAATGTGCAAGGCCAAGAAAAATAAATCAATCCCTTTCCAAATGCAGCAGGAGAGCAGGCAGATTAGAGGGAAGAACAACATGGGGAAACGGCCGTGTTCACCTTTCCCCAAGCAGGAATGAGGTGCCTGCCTGGCATCCAGCAGTGGTGGCATGGCTGGTTTGATGGAACATTGGCTGAAAGGTGATGGTGTCCCAGCACAGTATGGGCCACTGTTAGCAGAGCCACAGGAGGCCTCAGGACATTCGCCGGGGGTGCAGCAGTGGAGCTCGTGATGAAGGCTTTGAGCTACCTATGGCGACTCAAATACTGAAATGCTAATGCCAAAGGCACACTTAAATAATTCAGTTTCTGGCATGGGGAGGAGAGGATGAAGTGCAGGGGGAATTTCCTGGGTTTCTGTTGTGGCCCAGGGCTGAGAGCAGAGGCACTGAGGTGTCACACACTGGGGAGCACATGAGCAAGAAAGGCAGAAGAAAGAGCAAAAAAAGAGAAGGACTTGACAGGAAAATCATGTGAAGTGGGGAAGGGCTCATCCCTTCCGGTTGCTCCCCAGGTTGTATGGTTTTCTGCTAGTCTTTCTGGAAGTCACCCTGTTTCATGGGGAGTCTCTCTGAAGGGGGCGTTGCTGGCAGGAGCCTCCCAGTGCAGTGGGGAAACATTTTCCCTGCATCTCTCCTGCATCTCCCCACTCCTGTTACTCCCACGGCAGTAGACCTGCAGGAGCCAGTACCAGGAGAGCTGCAAGAGTGCTGCTAACGTGGACCAAAATGTATCTTGCCCAAACTCTTGCTGTTTTTTTTAACCAGCCCCTTTAATAACAAGCAGGTCAGTAAATAAGCAGCCTGGGGGTTTTGGGGCCTCAGCATCAGAGCACGGGCAAGGACCTTGTTTCCCTAGGGACCACGAGGCTACTCTGGGAGCTGGTGATGAAGCCTCAGCTGGGCTGGGAAGCAGCCAGGGGCTCAAGGCTGCAGTGTGGAGCGAGCATGGTGTGGTGGGATGGTCTCATCTGCAGGCAAAGCAGGGCTGATGGGCTGGGCAGCTGCAGGAGCTGCTCCCAGTCCTTTGCCCAGTCCTTTCTCAAGTACTTTCCCCCTCATCCTGGTCCTGGCTTTTCTTACTGTGGCTTTTGAAGACACCCACTGTCCCCACGCAGCTTCTCACACCCTCTTAGGGATTGCTGGGATCTCCCCAGAGACCATTTGAGGAGGAAAGCCAGATCTATGTTGCTGGGATTGCTGCTGCCGGAAATCTTTGGCCTTAAAAGCTTAATTGGAGTCTGAAGAGGATTTGGCACTTCCGTGGAGAGGATCTGCAGTTATTTTAGAGAGCCAATAACATAGTGAAGTAATGAAATGCCTTAGGGCAGAAGCTGTCCCCTGTGGACTGGAGTGAGGCAGACATTTTCTTTCTGGGGTTGGTTTAAGAAGAGGCGATGCTGGGCTTATTGCACCTCCCTGGGAGGCAGCCGTGGCTGTGCATGGCAGTGACAGGGCACCTGTGTCATGGCCGGGTGTCACCTGGGCTCTGGTGAGGAAGCTGAGACCCATAACGGCCCCTATTCCCCCGAGATGCTTGTGCAAATAACAAAGAGCCCAAATATTAATATTTGAATAGGAGCCTGGACAGATCGGGACATATATGTATATTTAATCAGTTGCTAGTCTCTAGAGTAAAAGGAGCTTGACTGCTGCTAATGGAGGGGTTCAGAATGATGTGAAGCACGTCCTAAAAGAGTGCACATGGGCACCTGTCCCCTGCACAGTCCTGCTTTTGTCCATGGAGACTGCGACAGGTCAGGCTGGAGAACCTGCTCCCTGGCTCTGCGTGGAAGGCAGGGTTCAAGGCAGCCCTTGCCTGGACCCCAGAAGCTGCCAGGACCCCTCCCGTGCTCAGGGCAGGGAAATAATTGCAGGATTTCAGCTGCAGCCACTTCCCTGGTGCGCGCCACCCCGACACTGCACCCGGAGAGCTGCTCTGGCCTCAGCACCCTCAGCACCCTGCATCACCTGTTGTAAATACATAACTACATGTGTAGGCGCAGCTGGGGCTCTGGCAGGAAGGAGATGGGCTGCAGTGGGTCACGGCTTCAGAGACTCAGCTGTGAATCGTGAGCCGGGGGCTTGGGCCTGTAGGGTGCTGGGGAAGTGCTTGCTCCGCCGAGCATATTTTTAGGCCATTTTCTTTGTCACAGCTGGGAGCATGGGGACAGGGCAGTTTGAACCAATTCTGTTGGAGCCCTGGCCTGAGTACGGTGCTGCAGAAAATGGCTTTTCAAAAACAAAACTAAAACGACAAGCAAATGCGTGTGTATATATATCTTTACACACAGGTGTGTACCTGTGTGTATATATATATATAAGAAATTGCAAACTTTTCTCTAGGTTTTTCTCAAAATTTATTTAAAAATTGAAAACTCATGAATGAAAGGGTCAGACTTTCTCAGGAAGATTTCCATTTAGCAAAAGCCATGTCTTGCTGCACCTCAGGGAAGAGGCTTTGCTGTTTGGCCAGGAGGAGTGGAACAGATCAAGGGCCTTTCTGTCTATCTACACCACTGCTGCTACTGGGAGGAGGATGAGAGCAGGGCAAGCATGTGAGGCGAGGTCTTCTGGTACTTGTCATCCCCAGAAAATAGCAGTTCAGGGGCTTAGGCCAGCACTGGAGAACCACTAGTGGGTTTTTTTTTGTGTGCTTAATGGTCTTCAGTGGGCTTTTTTCTTCTGTGAAGGTGTCCAGATTGTTTTCCAGCCTGTTCTGCCTGGGTTTTGTGCTCTCTTGCAGGTTCCGTGGGGGTACCCACACCTGTGGTGGTGTGTGGCCTTTGCTGTGGGCTGCCTTTGCCTCCCCTTGAGATGGATGGGAGGTCAGACTCTGCCAGCTTTGCTTTCGGCTCTAAAGGGGTTGGTGTTTGCTGGAGGAAGCCAGCATGGTTCACATTGAGGAATGGCTGGTCAGATCTCCTGCAGGGTGCAAGTGTGGGCCAAAGCTCTTCATTAGCAGCCTCACTGATGGCTGCTAATGGCATTATGTAGCACCAACCCCAGGCCGGTAAAATGTGCCTGTGTGTTTCAGGATGAGCAGCCGAGCTGGTCAGCAGCATGGCACAATCTGTGAGCTGACAGGAACATGGTGCCACTGCCAGGGTAGCTGTGGCAGTCTCTGCTCTCCAGTGGACAAGTGGCTTTTCCACTCCAAAGCCACCACAGGCAGCCTCTAAGGAAGGGCTGAGAAAACTTCCCCACCAAAAGTACAGTGACCTGTGCATTGCTTCTTCCCTGCATCCCTGGCTGGCTCCCAGTGTTGTCCGTGGAGGGAACCCAGTGCTTCACCTTCCTGCCAGGGTGAAAGCGCGGGGCATCTCAAATCAGGGGTTACAACATGTGAGTGTGTGTCCCTGAGCCTGGCAGCCAGGGACAGGGAGGGCAGGGCCATGGCTGTTACAGGCAAAAGTCATTTTTCCTTGATGTAAAAGGCAAAGGCCTGTCTCCCTATAACTCCGGTGCCATTGTCCTGCCACATTCCAGCGGCTGCTGCTCTCTTCTGCCCAGTCTCCCTTCCTGACAGATCCATCGCAAGCTAGAGGAGAGTTACTCACACAAATCAAAGTGAAACTCTCCTACTGCTCTGCAGCTGCCTGCCCTGTGTGGCAGAGGGCTATGCCCCCCCCCGGCAGCCCTTGCCTGCAAGGGAGGAGGGTGGTGGGAAGCTCAGAAAGGGGTTTGCCCTCCCTTTGAAAGCACCTTGTTAAAGCAGGGCTGGGAAAAGGAATTCTTGTATGGGAGTCAGCTCCCCGTTGTGCTCACGTGCGCCCAGCACTGCTCAGGAGGCTGTGTTATGTTTTTAGGAAATTTGAACCTAGTCTCACATATGTTTGGACAGAGACTGTTTCGCAGCAGCATGTTACCTGACTGCCTCTGCGAGCAAATCCTGTCCCTTGGATTCATTGTTAGTCGGCCGTGGGATCCGTAGGAGCTGCTCTTGGCATTACGCATGAATTAATGCCTGTTAACTAATAGGTAAAATTGCAAGGCTGCAGCTGTGTTGTTTAATTAGGAGCTCTGTGCGCTGCTCCCCGTATCATTCCTGCGGGTGAATCACTGGCTGTCATTCACGCTGGAGCTGGAGCCACTAACTGCGTTATGGCAGGGAATGAAATGAGACGTGGGTCTGGATTAGAGGGTGCCTGAAAAGCTTATTCACACAGGCCCTGCCTAGCGCCTTCACATCTCCTCCCACACAGTCCCTCATCCTGTTCGCAGTCACTCTCCATCATCTCTTGTAAACAGATGAGAAAAGACGTATGCATCTTCAGTAACTGCCCTTCTCTACCTCCACCTCCCCGCCATCCCAGCGGCGTGGGGAAAGGGCAGCCAGCCCCAGATTGTCCCTCTGGATTCTAAGCCCAAGAGATGAAGCTCCCCCAGTGCTGACGCTCCCCACAGCCCTTTGCAGGGAGACAGGGGACAGTTCTGCTCACATCACTGTTAGAGGAGCCATTCTCCTTCCAGCAGGGGCCAGTGAGCCCTCTCCCTCTCCTCCTGCTGCCGACAGATCAGTGGGTTCAGCATCTGCTTTTATTGGTGATGTCAAGGCTTTAGTGCTTGTCTTGTTACAGTATTGGCATTTTATTTTTCTGTAGGTAGTTGAATTTTGCAGCTGTACCTGTTCTTGTTGCCCTGGGCTGGTTACAGCACCCTTGTGCCAGTGTCCAGCCTACCCTGGCTTCCCCTTAGCAGCTCAGCGAAGCCAAGCCAGGCTCCTCTCACAGGGCTTTGGAAGATGAACCCCGTTCCTTGGTCACCAGCTTTGAACCCTCGACATCACTATGGCCATGTTCCAAAACCAGCTAATAGATAGCTTGGGTTCCTTGCAGGGCAGGTGGGTCTTGGCACACGGTGGCCATGCTGGGGGAAGGTTTGGACGCTACTATGGCTGCCTCTCCCAGGTGCTGCAGGAGAGCACCCGTGGCTCCTGCCCTGCTGATGCTTCAGCTTCACCCTCCCTGCAGCAGGAAAGCAGGAGCTGGCCTCAACCCTGCATCCCCAGATCAGCCCCCAGCTTTTTGTGGGAGCTGCTGTTTGGGGTATACAGGATGGGGAGCCGGAACTGGAGCCTTTCTCTTGTATACCGCTTGTGCTGTTCACTGGACTCAGCTACGGAGGGGTTAATCTTTTTCTTGTTTATTTGTTAATTATTTTTTCTTCCTCAGAGAGTGCCTTTTGTTTTCTTGAATAGGCTTCTGGTATCCCATTGTCCTTTTATGTGCTCCATGGGCTTCTCCCCAGCTCTGTGACCCCAACTTCCTCAGTCCCAGTCCTACAGCGTCCCCCAGCCTAGGGCTCTGCTGGTTCTCTGTACCCTCCTACTGAGATTCAGCCTTCCTACTGAAGGTTCAGCCATTACTAACTGTGCTGGTTTAGATAACCAACGGCAGCTAAAATAAGTGAGGGATGCAGTGAGGTGCCGTGTTAATGCACTTCCCTACTCAGGCTTTTAAAGAAAAAAAAAAAACGGTCTTTTGTGAATCATTGATAAGTTCAGCTTCACTCAGGGTCACTTATGCAAAAACCTAATATTGATTTTTCATCTTTGCTTAGAGTAGCTTCCCACGCATCTGTTCAGGATGCAATGGGGACTCACTTATCAGCATATGACTCACCTACTCCTCTAAATCTTTCTTTTCTCAAGGATGGAGGAGCAGCCAACCAGCTCACAGGATGCTTGACCTTACACTGTAGGATCAGAGGTCTCCTCTGTGCTACAAGCTGAGGCTCTGGACATATTTTCCATGTTTGCTTTGTTCCCATTAAGCAGGAATATCTTTAACAAGTAAGATAGCTCTCAGAGTCCTTTACAAAGTCATTAAATGTTCATTAGGGAAGCAGTTCTGCTAACCCTTCAGATTCTTATTGATGTCCTTCCAGGGCTCTGACCTAATTCTGGAGTTCTCCCAAGGGTTACATTGCTATCTGGAAAGAAACCAAAATAGGGATAATACAATTGTTGTGGAATCCCTGCTTGACTGCACACATACGTTCTCTGTTTTAACACACACATTCATCTCTAAAAGATCTGAATCAGATACCTAAACCCAACCTTCTCTGAATGGCCCAGCAGAAAAATCGATAAATACAGTACATTTCCCTGGACAGAGAGTGCTTCCTCCGTCCATTCAGAACAAGAGGACAGAGCCTGCATGTCCCTGCCTTGGACTGCCAGGCTCCCAGAGGCTTTGCCTTTCTGCAGGAGAGGTCTGTGCAGACAGGCTGTCACTGCAGCCCACGGGCACTGTGCGAGCACTGCAGGATGCTCCCAAAAGCCCTTTTCCCTCCGGGAAAATGCATTGTGGAAGAGAGGATGCAAACTGAGAGACCCAGATCTATGCCAACCTTGTGAAATGGAGATGTCGGAACACTTCAACAGCAAAGAGATGGATATCAACAGCAATGCTGAAAGAATTAGTAAGATATGTTTTGGGAGAGGTAAACTCAGTGGATAGACTTAGCCTAGCACACTTCATTGAGATGAAAATGTTCCATAGGTTTGTACATAACATCAAAGGACTGACACACCGTCACAGTCTTGATGTTTCTGAAAATTAGTCCTATGCAAATCCCAAATGAGTATAAGAAAAGCCCCCAGCTCTGCTCCATACAACAGAAGTGTGGGAGTCAGCCTCTAATTTAAAGCAGGTCAGTTTATAGTGCAAGCTCTTAAGAGCTGTTGCTATGAGCTGGAAATGCAGCTCTACCTCCTTCATCTTCTGCAGAGCTTATTTGTCATCAGACGCACAGCAGCATGGAGCCAGTGGTTTTCCTCATGCCTAGTAATGCCTCCTGCTGCTCTGAAGGGACGTTCAGCTCTTCTGCATGGAAGCTCTGTGTGCAGGAGTCCCACAAAGCTTCCAGAGCCCCTCTGCTCCGGGGCAGTTTCCTTCCAACATTCATCTGTTCCTCCCAGATCAGTGCCACAGGCTAATCAGTGAGAATAAGCAGAATTGAAAAAAAGGAATGACCGGATTTTGTGTCCCCAGAATGCTTTACCTTTTTTTTTTTTTTTTGTGCTATGTTGTTGCAGCCACTGGTAGCTTTATTGCTCTTCTCTACACTTTTCAGCAAAACAAGATCTATTTAGGATGGCTGATTTGATTTTTCCATTTAAACTATGGTTCTGCATATACTTAGTGGCCTGAAATCACATTTGTTTCCTTCTGTGATCCTCCTCTTACCTGTGTGCTAGATGTTTACATAGTTCTCCTTTCCCTCTGTCTCTCTCTTTCCCCTAGTACATGGGCTGTATTGAAGTGCTGCAGTCAATGAGGTCCCTGGACTTCGGCACGCGAACACAAGTCACAAGGTAGGTGGCATCAAACTGAAATTCAGCCCAAGAATGAAAATGTGGAGTGCTAATTTCTGCATAAAGCCAAGGGTGCAAGCCAAGCTCTGAGACAATTTTGAATAGGAGTTTGCATGTTTTGTTTTGTTTTTTTCCCAAACGATGATTTGAATTATTTGATCATTACAATAGGCTATTTGCATTGGAAAATGAAGTGTTTCAGCCACAGAACTAATTTCTCTCCCAGTTTTTGTTCCGGATGCAGAGAGCCTCCCCCTGCAGTCGCAGCACGGTGCAGACATCCCCAGCTAGCCGGGTCCAGGCAGCAGCCAGGCTGTGCTGGGGCTCAGTGCCGCCGGCACAGCTCCCCCAGGGCACCGGCTCGATCCGCTGGTGCTGCCGTGGCTGCGGGTGGCCAAGGTGGCGAGCCTGGGTGCTCGCTGGCCTCTCTGCTGCGCTGCCTCCCACCCGGCGCAGAACGTGCCATCAGTCCCTCAAACTAGCAAGGTCATCTAATGAATTTTTATCAGATGTATGACATCGCTTGGCCCCATCTGCACCAAGGCCAGGCTCAGCTGGAAGCGGCGTCACAAGGAAAATGTGTTGAAATACAGCCATTTCCACTGTACTACAGGCCTAAGTCTCCAGGCTGCAAATCAGAAAAAAGATGAATATTTCTCTCTCAGATACTACTGAATGTGGTTTAAACGTGAAATATTTTGTGGTCTTTTGAGAAGTTTGCAACTTCTGTTGCAGCTTGCTGCCGGTTGCTGGATGTAGATTATTCATATACGCACCTGTGGGATTGTTGAAATGTCCTGTCAGGAACAGAAAAGCCCAGTTTTATTTTTACGTTTACTCTTATCAGTGTGGGAGTGTTTAAGTTTCCAAAAGAAGCACCCTCGTTCCAGCTCAGAGTGCTGTGTGCTGCTGGGATGTGCTCACGATCCAGCAGCCAGGACTAACGCTCTGCTGGGCAGCCCCAGCAACCGCCTGGCATCCCGGCACCTCCACAGGCTTTTTGGAGGGGTGGCTGGGTGCAGAGTATTTTGGCCCAGCCTTAGACCTGTTCCCTCCTCCCCTCAGCTATTTTCCTGGCATGGTTCATGCTGAGGATGCCAGGAGTGTGGCTGAGGCTTCCTGCGCCTGCCCAACTCTTCCTTCCTGCTGGTGGATGATTTACAGATGCTCTTTTGCTTCCTCAAGTGTTCATATCAAAGGAACCTTGGAGAAAGGAAAGGAACATGAAGAGATAAGTGTTACATTTTTACCTATTGGCTCCCAGACTTATCAACTAAAAGGAAGAATCCGAAAAACTTAAGTCCTAAAATGCCAATATACCGCACTCGAAAGCTGCCCGATTTGTTTTATATTCATAATCAGTGGTTGTTGACATTTACAATCAGCATAAGCACGCACTCACCCAGTTCCTGCATGTGGATATGAAGAAGTGCCTGAGATACAAATACACTTCCCTCAGCCTAGTTGTTTACCGATCAGAAAGAGCCATGGAGTACACTTACGCCAAAGCAATCAGTGTTCAGACCAAGCCACTGTATTCTTCAACAGCCACGGCCAGAGAGCCAGGTTATCTCCTGTTTGCAAGACACGGAGTATGTTCGCTGCTACGCTTACACAACAGAGCTTTGGATGGTTTGTCTGGAAAATAATGAATATGAATTACTGTGGGACAAGAGCTTGCCAACTTAAATTTGGCCCAGATAGTAAGGTTTTGTTAACCGGAGCTATGTGAAAACTTAACAATGGAAATATTTCCATCACCTAAAAAAAATGCCACTGCTGACCTTAACGGGCTCTTTTGTGCACGAGAAATTCAAAACTTAAACTGTTTACAAACCGAATGCTGAACTGCTGAGCTCATGCATGCAAACTTTAAAGTTCGATCGATTACAAGCTGACTGGAGCTAAGATAACATTGATTATTCCCCTATTGTTCTCCCAGGGGAGTAAGTTTAGAGATGGAATGCACAATGCACCAACCAAGGAGTTATTGGAAATGATTCCATTTTAATCATCTCTGTTATTTGTACTGGGGGTAAAAATTTTTTTTACTCTGATGGCATTTCACTAAACGAAGAGGCATCTTCTGTTTTAGAGTGTTGTAGAAAGGGTCTCTAATTATGTCTGCTCTCCGTCTTGCTGTATGTCTATTTGCATTCTTAGTCTCCTGATCTCTAAAATTAAAGATATTATTTACCTGCCTCACCTGAATGTTGGAAGGATCAACAAACTCGTGTTTGCCAAAGTGCCTTGAGGAGCCAAAAGAGATGAGCGGGGAGGATTTATTTTCTAGTTTCTTGCTGGACTTGCATTTTCAGAGTCGCTTAGCAGGCCCAGGGCTGGGGAAGGCAGACTGTGGCCTCTCCTGCGCTATGAATGCCCATGGGGTGCAGAGGTGCTGAATGGCAGCAGCGCAGCAAGGGAAGGGCCAGGCACCGAGATGCTCTCCACCCTTGGCAGCTGTGTGGTGAGGAGACTGGCAGAGGAGATTTGGCTGCAGCAGTTTTCCAGCTCTCTGCCACGCCTGCCTGTGACCCAGTTCATGCGCTCTTAGGACATCCCTCCCATTTTGCAGAAATTTGTGATCACAAATTCCCTGTAGATGACAACAGTAATACCAAGAAATAGCAATGAGGGTAACAGGTTCCTCTGCTTGAGGGGCTTTTTATTTTTTTGAACCGTCACCCATAAACATGCTGTGCTTGCTGTTCTCAGTACCTGATGTGTTTGAGATGTTGCCCCAGTGCTGTGGCAGGTCCTGCCTCTGCTGGACCCTGACATGCACTTCCCTTGTCCAGCCCTTCAGCTCTTTTCCTCTTACATATCTCCCACTTCTGTTAAATCAAGCTGATTATTAGTCATTATGTTTGGGCATTTATGGGAAAAGGGATTCTGTATCCCAGATTGGGGCATTAACTTGCAGACTTGAAATTGGTCAGGCAGTGAAGGGCATCTGAAATGAGCTGCTGGGGAGGGCTGGGGGAAGAAGGCTGGCTTTGTTTGGAAGATTAATTTCAACTTTGTTGAGACACACAATCCCTTTCTGTTAGATAGTGTAGGCAGAGCCCTAGATGCTTAAAAGCAAATCTTCAACAGCATGCTTACTCGCTTACATCAGCCCATCTCTTGTCTTTTACTCTCATTTGGGGGAACAATAAACAAAGCAGCTCACTGTTGCTGCCAGCGTGCCGCTCTCCTGCACACTCTTGGAGGAGCATCTGCCGTGGGCTTAGCTCCAGAGTTGCAGACATGGAGAAAACCTGTGGACTGTACAGCTGAGCTGAGCTAAGGGCTTATGGATGACAAAATTGGGGCTGTCCTTGTCACCCCCTCCTGCCCCAGCACTTGCTGAGCCCTCGCTGATTGGGAGCAGCCCGGCGGGGCAGCTGGCTGCTAACCCACCGGACAGAGGGAGCAGTACCCTGTGGGGCTGGGGGGCTGCACTGGGCTTTTTGGGGAGCGAGCAAACATTCCTGGTGCTGCCGGCTCCCCCAGTACTCGGCCGCGTGGGGGCTGTGGCACTCTCCCAGTTCAGTGTGTCTCAGCCCAGGTGGTAGGGAGCTGCCTACAGCAGGAGCCCCTGTCTCCTAATCAAGGAGGAATGGTCCTGCTTCTCCATCCCTGTCTTACCTCCCAGATCCTACAGAACTGTCCCCAGGGAACTGTGCCAGCCTTGATCTCACTGAGTTGGTGCTCAGCAGAATAACCCCCAGTAAACTCCCCCTGCAATGGATGGGTATCTACTGGGGCCATGAGCAGGACCTCTGGCTCTGCGGTAGGTCTGCTGCTGGTGACAGCCCAAGGGACCAAAAGGCTTAGAGTAATATTTTTCAGGATGGCAAGAAGAGCTGACCCAAATCTCTTCCATTCACTACGGAAAGTGAAAACTGTGTCAATGAAACAATGACCAGTTTATGTAATTGTGTGGGCACTGCAGGACTGACAGACTGTGATTCCACTTCAAATGGCAGAGGATGCCCGAGGAGTTGAGGACTACAAGAACAATTTAAATTCCTCACAGCTTTCCCGATTTCAGTCTGTGGCTCCCAGGGTTGAGTAGAGCTGCTGCAGAGTACACAAGTGCAGTTATCTCATTCAGGGTGATTTAAAAGAAAGAAATAACAAACCCCAAAATTTGTTTTGGGGTTTGCTTTTGGATGAATGCCAAGAAGGAGAGAAAGAAAAAGCAGCAACATGACTGGAATGACAAGGCCACATTTTCTGCTACTGCCTCAGATTTGGAAGATACCAAACGGACAAGCAAATGTCAGAACCCATAAGGTTGCACATTCATCTAGATTCAAGCTGATTAACTACACGACCTATGCACAGGTATATGCCATCCGGCAGATCTAAAAGCAGAGACTTCCCCAAGCAAGTGCTTGAAAATGAGTGGCTGTAAGAATGAATTAATAGCAGATTTCCAGGAAGAAAGCACAGATACAGTAAGTCCTATTTCAGTTTATCATGGACATAACCAGAATTTATTTTCTGCTTGTCCCATGGAAAGGTTAGAAGTGTTCCAGTTGTAGTAGTAAAGTGTTACCAAACTGCTGCTTTTCACATCTTTGAAATAATATTAGAGAAGGTTTGTTAGATCATCTGGAAAACCACCCAGAGATAAGCAGCCAAGAAATGTCTGTGAGAAGATGATTTCCCCTACTAAAGAGAGGTAATATAAACTATTAAGTAGAAATGATTTGCCTACTTCTTGTTTCCGTTTGCTGAACAAGCGCTTCAGAGCGTGGTGAAGTGGGCAGTGGCCACACTGGCTTGTACAAGAGCAGGGTCTATTGTTGGCAGCTTTGCTTTTAACTCCTTATTCCACATGGAATAAGGCCTGAACTTATTTGTCACCAAAATAGACGACTTCCCTGTTTTTCCAATTTGTTCTGTATCTGGTTTTCTTTCTAGGTAGAGCTAGACTTGAAGGCTCCCAGTAGCCTTAATGTCTTGGCTCTGATTTTAATTTCCTTTAATATTGAATGAGAAGATGAGCTCTCATTTTCCAAGCTGATTATTGGAATCTGCAAGATCATCCTGCAGGATGCCTTCCCCATTTATGTTTTTTTTTTTCAGTTTTGGCCTTTCTCTTGGTAACACCCAAATAAAACGGGCTAAACAAGAAGGATATCAGGAAATCGCTTCAAAAGCATATTTTCAGCTGTGTGGGGGGAAGTGTCTTAAAAGGCTTAAAAAAGGCCATGTTTAAAAGGCTGTGTTTCTGACCCATGTTGTGTGGCCCTTGATGCTCCTCCTCTTCCTTGCTGTTCCACTCAACATATTAATTACATTTTATTATTTTGCCATGGGTGAGGTCTCCATTCATTTGAGAGTCTCCAGGTTGAATTTCTCAGGATGTTCTCTGGTAGGAATACTCGATGTAGCATCACTGATCTTCAATGCCTTAAGCACGTAGCCGTCAGCGTAGCAACGTCTGTGGGGCACTGAGTAGGGGGCAGCAGCGATGCTGCCATTCACCGTTGCTGTCCTGGCTTTACTTGTGGTCTGATCTGCTCCCCGGGCACGACACAGGGTCCTGGGGGGACTGTGCTCCTCACCACAGCACCTCTACTTTGTGGAACATAGCTGGCTGGAGCCTCTGGCCGCTGCATGGTCCCCTGGTATTTTTTAGCCTTTCTGAACCAAAACTTTCCCAGGAAATGAAGCCCACTGGCGTGTTCCTCCCACGTACATGCCAGGATCTCAAAACAAACTTTCCTAACTAGCTCGTTTCCTAATTAACTCTTTGGATAAGAATCCAATAACATAAACAAATAATTGAACAAACTAATTCCCTTCCCCTTAAGAACAAAACAGAATCCCAACCCTTGAAAGCCCAAATCTGCATTCAGCCAGGAAAGAAAGGCTGAGGGTACAGCCTCAAAATAAAATCACCTCTGCAAGGGTGATGGGGGCCGTCGGTGCATCTCGCCCCAGCAGCCCAGCTCACCCCAGCAGCTGGGGACACTGGGGGCTGCAGCTCAGACCAGGATGGCCAGGCAAGGTTAAGGAAATGTGCTGAGGACATGCCAGCCCGGAAAGTCACCATTTTCCCATTGACTTCAGTAAGTATCAGTCAGAAAAAGCCTGTGACTGATGGCAAGAGGGTTTTTTCTAGCGGTTGTGCTAACCCTGATCAGGGCAGTCGAGTGCTCCACCATCCAGCCAATCCAGTCACCTGCTGGAGCATATATCAGAATTTTCTTTGTTCAAGTGTGGAAAATAGGCACAGTGTGCCACTATGTTATATTAAATGTGTAATTTAGCCCTCTGTGATATAGACCAATAAACACTGTGAGTGGTTTATACCTTCCGCTTCTGCTCCCCTAACCAAGAGGTGCTCGTAGAGAATAGTGGGTGGCTGGAAAGGGTGTCTAATTTGCAAAATACCTGCCAGAGAAGGAAAGATATGAACTGAGACCTTAGACTTGAAAAAGAATGGGAGAAGCTGATCACACCTCCTTATTCCCCATTGACTGTTTGTTTAAAAGAGAGAAACCCCAAACACCAGAAGAGCAATTAGGGCACCCAGCTGGGCTCCATCAGCACACCCCAGCTGCTTGAAATAAGAAGGATTAAGGTGGGGAGGATCCCCTCCCTGCCAAGCAAGAGACCTATCAACTGTACTGAGAGAAGGGATTTAAAGGCATTAGGTTGTTTGAACTTTTTGTGGTTACTTGATGTGTTTTTTTTAAAAAAATCCCAAAGTTTCATTAGGTGAAACCGATGGGTTTTATGAAGAAAAAGAATGAACCCAAACCAGGCTGCTGAATCATTGTATTTTGTGAAATAGGTTCTTTTTTTTTCAACAGTGGGAGGCAAGAAGAAAGAAAAACAACTGTGAAAGACCTTCCAGAAGATTTAAGCGTTTATAAGTGGGATGATAACAATAAATCGCAGGGTTGCTGGCCCTGTTACAGATGATGCATGTGAAATGATCCAACAGTTTGTGCTGTATTTTTCTATTTGCAGGGAAGCAATAAGCCGACTGTGTGAAGCTGTATCAGGTACAAATGGAGCTATAAAAAAGCGGAAGGTAAATGCTATTTTAGCTGAACGATTAATTTTCTATATGTACTTTTGATAAGCAGGATATGTGATTTCCTAACAGGTTTCAGTCCATGCTGGAGTTAGTGCACATTAGTCCACCTGAACTCAGTGCAACATGACAGAGTGCTTGTAGCAGGGCGTTTAGCATGCTCGGTTTGGGGCCAAGGCTGTGCCATACCTTACTTTCTTCAGGATTAATGCTTTGCCCAAACTTCCTACTACTACCAGCCTTTGCAGTGCTCAGTGCTTTACAAGTTTTAGCTTGTGGCTGGTAAAACGTAGGAGGCCCTTTTAGTAGCAAAAGGAAGCTTGTTTACTGGAGGGTTAACCTGGTTGTTATTTATATAAAAAAAAAATGAAACACAACTAAAGTTACAGTGTTTAATGGGTCAGTCATTTATTTAATAACTGGGATGCGGTGAGGGGCAACATCAGTGGCTGCTGTTGGGTTGCGTCCAGTGGAAGTTACTGATTTCCTTCTGTAACTGTGGGGCTCAGGAGGAATGAACATGCTCCTGAAAAATGAATGCATGAGAGAATGTCTTGATTTACTCAGAAACACTTCATCCCTAGGAAACGAAGCAGAGTTCAGCAGAAAAATTACACGTTCTGAATGACTGAGCCAGCTATAACATTTAGCTCACTGGGATTTTGCTTTAAAACTTTTTTCCCATTATTGACATAAAAACCATGCCTACAAGTAGTATACACAAAGCTGATATTTGTCAGAAGTTCTATTTGCATTTGATGAAGCCATAATCCTTGTTCCATTGAAATTCTTAATAAGAGATCATAAAATCTACTTGGCTTTGATACGTTTCTGCCCCTGACGGACTCAGCTACAGCCTCTTGCTTTTTTTTCTTTGTTCAAAGCCTCCAGTGAAGTTTCTGTCTTCTGTGCTTGGCAAAAGTAACCTTCAGTTTTCTGGCGTGAATATAAAGCTGACCATTTCAACAAGCAGCCTGACTTTGATTAATGTTGACACGCAGCAGGTAGGATACATATAAATCACTGTCTTTTTCTCCATGCTACTGTATTCACCTCGTTTTGTGGCTTCTGAAGGAAAGGCTGGACACTTTGAAGGGAAGGCAGCACCTTTTAGTCTTCTTGTGCATGCCTTGATAAAGCTGAAGTATCTGAATTTAAAAATGAGAGCACTTTGGAGGAATTGAACATGCAGCATGTGCCCTTTTGGTTTATTATGCTGTCTTCCATGGGGAGGGATCCTTCAGCACTTGGCAAACTGTTTCTCTGTGTACAGTGCCTGATAAACAAGGCACTAGTCCTCACTAGAGTCCTAGGGAAAAAAAATAATCAATATAAATAATGACTCAGAGCTTGGCTTTGGTGTCGTTCAAAGCTATTTTACAGCTGGGTAATATATGTGCATAATCAGTTACACTATGCAAAGTCTCTGGGCTCCATCGAGATGTGTTTCTGAGAGCCTGGATCTGCCCTGGAACTGGGGTGTGCTCCCTTCTTGGCAGATGTGATGAGGAGCTTCATCCTGCCCACCGAATTCCCCTGTTCAGCTGTTGGCTTCAGCTCCTGGCACGATCTCGCCAGGGGCCAGCAGTGGGTTTCACTCTGAGCTGAAGCAGGGGAGCACCGTGGAGGTAGTTTTGGCTCACTGGCTCTGAAGAGCTAATGCTGTGCTGAGTGTCAGACAGCTCTTGGGGTTTCACCGGAGCACAAAGGTCTCCTCTCCCTTGAACCCCTGTGCTAGGAAGAGTCTATGGCACCAGTTTTCCCTTCCTTTCAGGTACAGCAGCAAAGGGCTTCCCTACACCAGGCAAAGCTCTGGGGGTTGGCAGGTGAACTACGGTCCTTTTAACCTGTTCCTCTTTGTAACAGGACTAAAAGCCAGCTGGGCAGATCTCCTTCCAAATGCACTGATGTGCCCTGTCACTGCACACATGGGCGTGCAGGGGACTGCAGGGAAGTTCTTTCTAGGTCTTTCATTACTAGACCTTTGTTAATGGGAAATGCCATTTATTCTATTCTTGTACTACCACCATGTTTCATTGCGTTCCCACCTGCATAATCTATTGTACTTGATTTTATAATAAAGAACAGTTTGTCTCCAGAGAGGAGGTAGTGTTTGAAACCATGAATGGTTGATTTGGCTAGTGAAATCTCTACCAGGCAACAGTTTGGTAGTAGTGCAGTAGTGCTGAGAGAGAATATAATCAGAGTATGAGTGGGGCCTGTTTGTAAAAATGCTACCATTGTATACGCCATGCATTTAAGTAAACTAAAATTAATTAATTTCTCAAGACTTTGTAATCCAGTGTCTCCAGTTATTCGCCTTTCAAAGTCTCATTTAGCTTCATACTGACCAGACTAGAAGTTGGTGGTTGAATACATTCTGAAAACCCTTTAAGGAAGATTACTTAGGGATGTAGACATTACTAAACATGAATGGGTAGCCTCAAAAATATTCCTATTTTTGTCTCTTTCCTTCACAAATGATTTGTGCATGTATTAATGGATTGGGTTGCCATGAACTTAATTGCTTGCTCAATGAAGATATATGCTCTGCTGTTTTCTAAATGTGTGGCACATAAGCATGTTTAACTAGTTTGTCATGCTTTTCAGATTATTGCCAACCATCACATGCAGTCCATCTCATTTGCTTCTGGAGGTGACCCAGTAAGTATTGATTTATAAGATATACTTCCGCAGGTATAATTAAATTATTATGAGAATAAAAGTACCTGCAAATACTCTGCTTCATCCCTTCCTATCCACAAGCACTAATAGGGTATGCTGCACTTCGGGATCATGACCAGTAATACAAGAAAACTGAGGAACTGAGACTGGAAAGGAGATGTGGAATAGAGACTGAGTGGATCTTCGATAGATACGTATAGTTAACTTTCCTGTTGCCCATCAGTGAGCCTCAGTTCATTCAAAAGCCCTCAGACTTGGGCATCTAAAAATAAGAACGCACAATCATAGAAATTGCATTATTTCTGTGGTCCCTGTAATCCAATACCTGTCACAAAAACGGTCAGCACTGGAACCTCTACATTTTTAGGCAAAGTTTTAGTAAAACAAACAGCTCCTATGAGACAGATGTGGCATAACCACCTTCTTCCTGCAGATACGGGTTTTTCTCCTAGAATCATAGTCATGAAGTCGTTGATGTTTTCAAGCAAGAGGTTTTCTATCCTTTTCCAAACTCTTCACTGCAATGCAATGGTTGTAAGCTGGGAATTTGTTACCCATAAACATGCCCGATTCCCTCTTTGAATCTAAGCAAGCCCAGCCCTGCCAGTGTTCTGAATTTCATATCCCATGTGATACAAAACCAATATTTTTTTCAATTGGTTTTGAATTTTCTGCTCTTCAATTTTGTTAAATGTCTCCCTGTTCTTGTGTTAGTAAACAGGGAAAAGTGAAGGCCCTGGGTCATGTTCTTGATGATAGCACTGGGATGGAAGCCAGATCCAGCTTTGACTGGAAAATGACAAAGCTGCCTCTTTGGATTTAGGAGCAGGCAAGGGAAGACAGCTGGGAACTAGCCCTGTGTGGCTGACAGATCTTCTCTGGAGGGCCATGTGGGGGATGTCAGGAGCCCAGCTGTTCTGCACCGCTCAGAGGGATGCTGCCCAAGCTGCCTGAGAGCAGCAGCTTTCTGGAGCTGGGCTGGGAAGTGGGGAGGGAGCCCATGTGCGTGCTCTCAGCTGTCAGTCCTGCTGCCGAAGTACTACATCCTTAAAGATCCCATGTAATGATTAAGGCATTTTGAGAGTCTAAGAAGTTCAAGTTTCACCTTTAGATGCCT
Source organism: Arenaria interpres (assembly GCA_013399435.1). Lineage (NCBI taxonomy): Eukaryota > Metazoa > Chordata > Aves > Charadriiformes > Scolopacidae > Arenaria > Arenaria interpres. The sequence goes on from VXAK01008060.1 coordinate 37,208, forward strand.
GTGCTATCCTAATACACCGCACTGTACAATACTGTCCTTGGGCTTTGCAGACCTTTCCTGATGTGGATTTCCAGGTAGCTCCAAGCGCTGGTGCACTAGGCAATGCTTTGTATCCAAATTCCAGTTTTCTTGATAGTTAAACAATTTAAATATGTCCTTAAGCTGACTTGTTTTTGAAGTATGTACCATGTGCTAGATGCTGGCTGTCTAGTTTGTCTTTATGTAGCATTTCCAGTTTGGAAAAATCAGGGATATGTTTTCAGACCTCAGGTCAGCGAGTTGGATGAGTAACTGTCCAGGACTTGTTTATCTTTTTTAGGTTTTTTTATGTTATTATCCTGCATTGGTCTTGTACAGTGATCCTATCGGATCTCAGAGGCTACACAGGGCTGGGTTTGGTCAGTGCTTAGTGGCAAGGACCCCCAAGAGATGTGCTTACACACAGATGTGCTGCAGGAAATGGGCTTGGTGGCGCAGCTGGTGACACTTTTCTTACTGGGAGAATATGTGTAATGGAGGTCTTGCTCAGTAGTGGTAATTATAAATCTAGTGGTACTTCACATAAGGGGCAATTTTGGCAGCTTGTTCAGGTAATTTTTCTAAAATCCCCATTACATTTAAAATGGGTGATAGTTTCCACAGGCCATGTCTCTTTACCTGCCCCCATGTCCTGGGTCTAAGCACAGTTCAGTGTTAAGAAGTAGCAATATTCTGCTCGAGAATAAAGCCTATTCTGGCTTTATTTTAAAGCAAAGTCATCCATGCATGTACATAAACATAAAAAAGGTATAAAAATAGCAGGTACTGCTCCAGTTATTTTAGTTTCTAGTTTCTCTCTAGATCTAATTTATTTTAAAAGTGTATCCTAAAATATTTATGAACTTTAAGAAAAACCTGAAAGGAAAAGGAAGGAAATTGAGTTTGCCGAGTGCATAAGAAATATTTAGCTTTCTTTCTTTTTAATGGTATTAACTTTGGAGATTTAAAAAAAAAAATTATCTAGGACAAGTTCTGCTGGCCCTAAGACCTGCCTCCCCTGTCATTCATTGTGAATTATTAAATGATGGTTCTTGTGCATATTGCAAATGGGGGCCTTGTTTCCTGCCAGCTGATTGCATCTTCCCTCAAGAGAGCCATGCCTTTAAGCTGCGAATTGCATTTTCCCCATCCCGCCTTAAAGATCCAAAATAACAAAATGCATCTTTAATAATTAAAAGAATGTTATTCATTACCTCACCATTTTTACTATAACACTGAATTATCAAGCGACTCTTTGCTTTTGCAGTATGACTAGAAATGCTAATTTTTCTATTCCAGTTCCCTTTTCATTTGACTAGAAAAAGTGAGGATTATTTCAATGTTGGCTGGAAAGAGAATCTGAAACAGACAACTGATTATACTGAGGTTGCCTGATCTTAGCAGCAGCCTTGAGATCCAGAGTAATTTAACCTGATCGTAGCCAGCCTAAGATCAGGCAGCAGCAATTGAGATCAGATACCAATTGTGTTATGCAGTATTTTAAAGATCAACTTTTCTCTAAGATGCCTTCAAAACTCAATCTTCATGCTACAAATTGGGAATATTCTCACTTGTCTGTTGCATTATATTAGCACTACTTTATCTTCCACTGCTCTTGATAAGGACGTTCCAAGCTAACAGCGGTGACTGGCAGCCACACAGCCCTGAAGCTTTACACAGGAGAGGCTTCGAGCTCCATGGGAGCAGCGGAAGAGAGCAGCATTGCCTGCTGATGAGGCACAAGTTGTGTTTCGACTCCTGTTGCAGAGTTTGGAATTAAAAACACAGGCTCTTGAAGACCCCAAAAATGCCAAATGGTCTAGTGCATTTATTACAAGAAGATTTCAGGACAAATACTGTGTCGCTAGCCACCAGTATGTCACTGATTTTTTCCTTAGCCTGCTTTCCTAGTACCTCCAGTTGTTTTCCCTGAAAGAAGCACACATGTTAAAGCTAAGCAGATCTCGCTATACTCAGTTGCTTTGTTGTGGTACGGTTGTTAATATTTATAATTTTAAAGACATTTGTTGTCTTCTTTCCCATAGGATACAACAGACTACGTTGCATATGTAGCCAAAGATCCTGTTAATCAGAGAGGTACGGAAACAATTTTCAGATTGTTATATGTGTTTATAGGATTGCTTTATCTGTACCAAGGAATTGTTTGAGTCTTAAAATAAGAAAGCTACTGAACAGCTCAATATTCTGTGTGATTTTTGACTTCCCTGTACGGATCTGGGTGATGGTATGCAGGCTGTGGCTTTAAATGTTGTATTCCTTATGCAGCAAAGTGAGAATCTGCAGGTCAGACTAAAGCTCTACATGGAGCTGCAGGGGTAGGAGCCTTCCTAAGCTGGCCTTGCCTGGGGAGGAGGGCAGAGCCCGACAAGGTGAGCAGCTGTCCTGCTTTGGGACAACTTCCAGATGAGGGAAGGGCAGTGAATGCGCCTCCTCATTTAACCCAGCCTTCTGGGTACGTTGCTGGTGTGGGTGGGGTATGTACTCACTCAGGTGTAGAAGACCTTCTCCCCTCTGGAGGTTAACCCAGGGGGTAAGTCCTTTCCATCACTCTCATTATTTGCCTGCAGTACAAGACAGACTGGCCTTTAGCTGCTTCTTTTCTGCCACAGAGTTCTCAGACCAACACTGCCTATGGCTATGAGGTTGGTAGTGGCAGCTCACAGGAGAGCTCACTCTAAAGGGCCATGGATGGCTCAGAAGATCAGGATGCTTTCTAGAGAAGCTGGGATGGAACCTTTCAGTCTGGCCTGCCACCCCTCTGTAGCTCCATCACCGCTATTCTAACTAATTTAGGGCACCCTGCGAGTTCACCAGTAAGTCCTGTATTGATGCTGGGATGCGCAGAACTCCTGTGCCTGCAGGCAGGGCTGGCAGCTGGCCCAGCACCATCCCTGAGTGCTGTCTCTTGGTGGCTCTGTAGAGGGGAGAGTTGGGCCTGGGCACAGGGCACTTGCCACTGGTGTGAGTTTCTAGAAGTTGTGTGTGAGAGCAAGGACTAGTGGCAGGAGCGTGGTCTTGCCCTGGGGCAGCCCTGCCTCAGGCTTCCAGAGCCACCCACGCTTGTTTTCATGCTATTTCCCATGAAAACTGCACACTGGCCGGGCTGGTTCTCTCCCCTACTTCTGCTTACTGCCAGGCAGGGAGAGAAGAGGAGGTACAGGAGCACCCCATGCAGGAAGCATAAATGGAGAGTTTCTTTTATTGAGGAATAAATTGATACTATGATTAAAAAATACCTAAAGCAATTCCCTTAACACATCGAAAATCTCAGGCTGTATAATGTCCTAAAGCTATCTAGATGCATGATTTCATGCCCAGCTTTTCTGCTGTAAGCAATATAGCTTGTGTCTCTATTTTCTGGTATAAGATGCATTTACTTAATTAAAATAAGGTGTCTCTTTGCAGCATGCCACATACTGGAATGTCCCAATGGGATGGCGCAGGAGGTGATAAACACCATAGGGCAGGCTTTTGAGCTCCGGTTTAAACAGTACCTGAAGAACCCATCTAGCCTGGTTACGGCTAATGAAAGGTCAGCATATTCTCAGTCACTTAAATGGTGGTCTCCTTCTCTTCAGTACTTTTCAGGAAAACAATGTACTCCAAAGAGTGAGCCATAAATAAGATGCTTTGGATATGCTTTCTGGACATATGCTAATTGTAATATATGATATATGTACAGGATATAATAGACTAAAATTAGCTTATTTCAGTGATAGCCAGTTGATTTTCATGACATTTGTAGAGGTGCATAACACAGAATTTAGCTGTATTGTTCCTTAGCTAAAAGAGCCTTATCTTAAATCATGTAAGTAAGTTGAATAAATGTCCAAATTACTCCGCCTAAGTTCAGCTCTATAAATACTGCGTGTGCACACACACACTCTGAGCTCAGTCCTGACCCATGCCAAGTTTAAGCTGCAGCTGTGGAAAGCGTGTGGTGAGGAAAAAATGCCATTGTAATTCACCTTTCCTGGCAGGGGCCTCAGATTTCACCTGGTGTGACTTACATCAGTTTCGTGTACTGAAATAAACACAACTACCACTTGGCATTTTAAAGTATGAAGCCCTGTTCTCTGCAAATTGCTCAAAATATAGGGCCTAGATTAATTCCTGGACTGCAATTCCCCATTTCAATTACCTTTTCTCCATTGCACTGGGGGGACAGTTCTTCCTCTAATTTATGGCTCTCCTCACAGGTTAGCCATGCCCATTTTTCTCAGTCTTTTCTTTACTGTAATGCCAAATTTGATTATTTGCTACCTCCCGGGAGCAGGGAAAGCCGTAATGCTGCTTGGCTGTGTCCTGAGCCCCGGGAGTCGCTGTGCGGGTGGTGTCACTGGTGCAGTGTCTGATGCAATGCAACAGAACTGGTTTTATGAAACAACAGCAGCCCCAGCTCCAGTTTGTATTTATTTCATTGTATATAGTGGTTCTTGCCATTCCACTGCTAATACTGGTCTGTTTTCCCTGGGGACAATAACCAGAGGAAGAGCCTATGAAACTGTGCGAGGTTATGCCACAAGTAAATCAGAGCACGGAGAAATGGAAGGGGCTAATTAGATTCTCTCCCTGAGCCTCACCCACAGCCAGCCTTGGAGAACGGTCCTTGGGCAGGAAAGTCGGATGTTGCTGTGTGAATGAGTCACTCGCTTCCAAACTACTATGAATCACATAATCAAATACTTGCACTGCATATCACATAATCAACTACTTGAACTTTATCTTTTTCCTGCTCGAGGCCTTTTATCCAATTATATTCTTGTTAAACAGAGAAGTAAGATTTGAGATGAGCTTTTTATTTCGGGACCGGAGACAGTACAGGAAGCACCTAGTTGTTTTGCAGTGTATCAGCTGTACATTTAAACTATCATCATTCTGGTTTAGCTCAAGAAAAACACTGGGTGCTCTCCTTCACATCAGCCAGTGTTTTCTTCAAACTGAAACAGTTATATTGATTATGGTTATTAAAATCAGGGTACATTCCACTCACAAAAACTATTTTTTTTTTTTGGTAGCAATATTTGATTTTCTAAAACAGTTGCAGAATTGTCTAACTAAATGCCATGAGGTTTTCATTTTCTTTTGTAAATCACACCCCCCTCCCTACCTCCCCACCAATCTCTAAATTTATACAGTTGAGACAAGGAGCCAGGGGAATTAGCTTTATGGTGTATATTTTAGACACCTTAACGGACGATGCACTGGCACTCTTCTCTTAGTGTTTCAGTAGGTGGCTCTTATAATTTTCAAGTCAAAGAAAAGGAATCTGGGCTGACCGGTGCTAAGAAAATGACTGTACCTCCCTGGACCCCAGACTATGATGATTCCATGTTTGATTCAGGAAAACGTAACTGGAAAAATAAACACCTCTGAAAGTTCAGGTCTAAAGCCCGTTACAGCCTCCATATGGCTAATCTGTGTATTGTGCGATGTGCAAACACTGGGGATGTTTGCCTACAATAGAAAGCAGTTGATTACCTCAGTTGCCTTTTTTTTTTTTTCATATTTTTTCAGCGAGGCAGCAAATGCTAATGGATCAGCTGGGAATTCACAGGAGAGAGAGGATCATGAATATTACAATGAAATTCCAGGGAAAGAGCCTCCCACCGGTGGAGTGTTAGACATGCGAATGAAAATGCAAACAGACCAAAGGTCTAACTGTCTTAAACAGTGCAAAAAGCAGTATTGCGTGGTAAGTACATCACCTTCTGGGGTAACTATTTACTGCCTATTATGGGAATGAATAATAAAGTGTTACTGTGGTGTAAAGTACAGCATTAACATCAGAACCAGGTTCTGATTATCCTGGGAAAGGGGTTTTTAGGCTAGATTTAATGATGCTTAGTACATAATTGAATCCCAAAGCACTTTCTGAATATTAACTGGTTTGTCCTTAGAGTACTTTTAGGAGACCAAGTAATATTCCCTTGTTCACTTGTTAGCTGTGAGGAGAAAATAGATACAGATTTAAATAGCTTGTCTGAGAGAACATCTGCAAAATTTGGAACCTCCCGGCTCCTGATTCTGTGATCTGATAAATATTTTATCCTGTCCATCCTGCTCTGCAACCTATACTTAACAACGCTAACTGATTGCAATGTACATACACATTAATTACCCTTGAAGTGTTTCAAGAGGCTCTGTTAAATTGGCCACAGCAGCAAAAGATGCACGTATCTGTGGCCCTTGTCTGGGACAGAGGGGGATAAAACCCCATCAGTCAGGGAGCAAAACCAGCTGAGTTCAGACAGCATAGTCTTCAAAGCCTGTTGTGAGTTCTTGGAAACAACAGCACTTTCCCACTCAGGGCAGCCAGCGCTATAGCTTTGCTCGGAGGCGGCACAGGCAGACATGTGCACTGGAATCCAGTTGGTGCTGTCTAATAAGTTGCTATTTCCAAGTGTTATTTGTGTCTGGTAGCAAATGCTCCCAGGTTCTTTGTGATCCTGTGCTACTGCTCCATCCATTTTTTGCCTTATTAACCTCAACCATCCTCCACATCTCTGCTGCTGTCTCCACCTCCCCAACAGTCCTCTAAAAAAGTGTTTGACTATATCCTTCAGCTTGCGTTTGAAGCTCTCCAGAGAAGAAGAGTATCAGCATATAATATTGCTTGAGGAGATAGGAAGTTTTTGGTGAAGAAGATATATTTGATTACCTGTATCCCAATTAACTGGTGCATGGATGTTTTAAAGTTAGCTGAGGTTTCTAAGGGACTAGTTTATGTGACTGTTTTAATGATTTTTCTACAGCCAGGCAGCCCGCCATTCATCAATATATATGAAAATTGCCCAGAAGAAAACAAAACTGTGGGTATGTACTCTGTTTTCCTTCTCATGCATATGCAGAATTAACCAAGGCAGACTGCTTGCAAGAGCTGCCCCTTGGCTTCTGATACAGTGGTGAAAACTGTTTTACTTAGTAGGTCATTTCTATTTCCCCAGATGAAGGGCAGACAAAAAAGCCTTACAGCTTTTGTAAAGGCCACTAATCTATCTTCACGTTTGCTGGCAGACTTACCCGTTTTACTTGTCATGATACTGTACAGTAGCTCTTCGTGTTTTTGAGTTTTTTTTATTCTCTTTCATACTCTTTGTTGTTTTATTCCCTTTCATACCCTTTGAAAAAGGAAGATACTTTGTGGTTTATCAGTCTCTCAAAATATCCCTTCCCCCTACAAATGCTCGATGAGACCCAAATCATCAGCATTGGATGGTTGTTCCAACAGAGCCCGATTCCAGAATCACTGGCTGCTCAGTGTGACTTGCCGTTCCCCTGCCTCGGGCGCCTTTGTGCCCAAGGTCAATTTGCCTTTAGCAAAACCTGCTCTCTGGGATCCCAGCAGATCACCAGCCTCCAACCCTTTCTGGACTTCCCTTGCCACAGCTGACGCCCTGAGTGCATTTCCTCAGCTCATCCCTGTCACTGCCCGATGTAGTCCTTTCTGAACTCCCACCTCCACCGCTCTAAAGCGATCCATTACGCTGTCTGCAGGGGATAATTCAGGTTCTTGTGTTATTTCTGATTTAAGGAAAGGAGAATCAACTGGTTTGTACAAGGAGAGGGTGAACAAATAAAAGAATGAATGAATAGATCTATGAATAAAACGTTTGCTAAAGAGCAAAAATATGCGTGCTATTTGGCTAGCTGAAGTGCTATTATTTTCATACCCTGCAGGGGATCTTCTGTTAGCCTGTTCCTAGGCTTGGATCCTAACCTGACAGATGTGGCTCTGGCTCTCCAGGCAGAGCCACAAAGCGCCAACCTCCTCCATCTTCCCTGCTCCACCAGAATAGCAAGAGAAAATTGTTCAGCTTCCCACAAGTTTTTGTGGTGCAGAGGGGAAGGAAAGGGTTTTGCAACAAACAAATACATGTGTCTCTGTAGAGTCACATGTATTAATTTCTTTTCAATCAGTGGGGGGTTTACTGCTGACATTGACTGAAGCAGAACTGAACCAGTGTGGAACATTTTTGAAAACTTCATTCTAACTCATTTTGGACAGTGTACCTGGAGGAAAGGTAGCTACAAGGAAAATCGAGTTAATCTGCCAATTTTTCTTTTCCTTCTAAATGACTTTAGTGGGATATATATAAGAACGACAATGTTCCTATTTCAGCTTTTATGGTTATTTTAACTTGAGTTAAAAAAAAGAAAAAGAAGGCAATCTGTGCATACTATATACTAATTGCAGGTAACTGTGGTGAAAGATCACAGAAGACAAAAAAAGAGGCCACATTATTGAAGCCTGCCTACAAAACAGATCTTTTTGATGATCCGTGTTACATCAACACACAGACCCTGCAGTCCGCAGTCTGTACAGCCCGTGGTACAGCACCAACACAGACCCACGGGAGCCCGCTGCGTCAAGCCAGTAGGTTCCCATTGCAGTACTGTGTCTTTCTAAGCTTTGAAAAGAGGGAGTCTTGGCAGCTGTGTGCATGGAGAAAGACTTTGGTTTCCCCATAAGAAATATAGAAAAGACAGGGGGTAAGAAATCCTTCCTGGTTGTTTTTTTCGCTTGTTAAATTCAAGGCAAAGAGGATTAAAGGTTAAAAGTAGTGATGGTAAGCAAGCAAAATAGCTTTTCAGCTTCTGTAGTTGATTGCTGACAATAGTGTCACGTTTCCCACAGGTAATAATAAGCAAGTCTTTAAGGTGATATGAAAGCTTGGGAGAGCACCATACCTCAAGGAAGAGGGTTTTCCTCTATGCTCAAGATCTTAACCACTCTGAGGTGGAAGCAGCCTCAGATGGCTTTGCTTCACAGGCAGTAGCATGCAAGGTCAAAATGGGATCGTTATGACCGTCTTTTCTCGATTCTTGCATAAGTGACCATTGAATCTCATCCAATAATTTCTAAATCAAACTGTTTGATCAGTAGTATCTGTTAATATATGTCAAATTATTTAAGTCTTGATTTACAGACCTGGAGTGGTGGATATCCATTAAGTGACTATATAGTTGCTACTGATTTTCCTCATTATTGAAAATACTTTACTTATTAGCTTTGCCTTTTATGGTTTCCCACTGAGTCTGTCAGAGTTGGGTCCACACAAGAAAGTGGGCAAAGGACTGGACAGAACTACAGTAAAGGAAAGCTGGGACCATTGAGGCATTTCCAGCCCGGGGCTGTATTATGCTCCAAAAGGAACTGGACATATCCTGAGGAGCCTTAAATTGCACAATTCCATTGAAGAAGTGGTATCCTCTTATTTTCCTTAGAAAAATCCTGCCTGTGAATCATTTGCAGTTAGACTGGCTATATCCCAAACCACCCAGTTTTGTTAGTACATTCAGTAATTGTTCGTTTTTTCACAGCAGATGCATCATGCTGTAGTCCTTCCCTTCTGGCTACGTTGGCCATGTTGTCTTACATTCCTGCACATAGCTGAAGCCACTCAACAAGACTCTCCCAATGATCCCTGCCAATCTCTTCAGAGGTTGTTTTTTTTTTTTTTTTAAAAAAAAGTGGCTAAACCCCAACAAAAATCTTGTTTTTTACAGGGAAGATTTGACTTTTTAATACAACCAAAGAAATACAAACCTAAAACAGTAGAGCATCAGCAAAATTCCTGTTTCCAGTCCCTGTTGCCTAGCGACCCAAGGCCTTCCCATCTAAGGTATGGGAGGAGATGGTGTGATAATTTTACCTAATGCACCGGAGGGTTGTGAGCATTCATGTGTGCATATTATTACAGTCTGTAAGGTTGGCTTGATCACAGCTTCAAGACTGAACCATTTGAATGTTTTAAAAGCTATAAAAAATATTGCCTTGCATCCTTTTAGGATGAAGTCCTAGGTGAAGTGCCCAATACATTCCCTTTCATTTAATTTTAGAGTTACCGGAAGCTGTTCAGCAGAGTGCCACAAGCAACACAGCTGGTCTCGGTGTTCTGCCACAAATAAAGCAACAGCTAAAGAATGAAGATTGTTACCATGGCAAATTAAACAGGAAAGCAGCAGAGAGCCTCTTAGTCAACGATGGCGATTTTCTGGTGCGAGAGAGCACAACGTCACCTGGTCAGTATGTCCTCAGTGGACTTCAGGGAGGGCAAGCAAAGCATCTGCTCTTGGTGGATCCTGAGGGCAAGGTACGAACAGTTCATATACTGAAATTTCAGGGTTGCTCAGGTATTTCAGTCAAAATGCATGGGTGCATTCCAGGAAGTGGAACTGATCTGATTCCCTCCAGGTTAATTTAAATTTAGCTAGTGACTTCTGTAGGTTTGAAGTTCAATTTAAGAACTTATAAGTACCAAAGTACCATGGAAATAGAAGTGAGGTACTTAAATATTGTTGTTAGTATTGTAATTAGTGTATACACTTAATGAGTCCTTTGAGTTGTTATTATATTGCTAGAAAAATAACCCTAACATTAAATAATGGATTTGATTAGTAACACATTTCTGAATCATAGAATAGTTTGGGTTGGAAGGGGCCTTTGAAGGCCATCTAGTCCAACCCTCCTGCTGTGAGCAGGAACATCTTCAACTAAATTGGATTGCTCAGAGCTTCATCCAGCCTGATGACCTTGAATGTTTCCAAGGATGGGGCATCTACCACCTCTTTGGGCAAACCTGTTCCAAGTGTTTCACCACCCTCAGAGTAAAATTTCTTCCTTATATCTAGCCTAAATCTATCCTCTCTTAGTTTAAACCCGTTACCCCTTGTCCTATCGCCCTGCTAAAAAGTTTGTCCCTATCTTTCTTATAAGCCCCCTTTAAGTACTGAAAGGCCAGAATCAGGTCTCCCCCGNAAGTACTGAAAGGCCACAATCAGGTCTCCCCCGAGCCTTTTCTTCTCCAGGTTGAATGACCCCAACTCTCTCAGCCTGTCCTCATAGGAGAGGTGTTCCATTTCTCTGGTCATTTTTGAGGCCCTTCCCTGCACCTGCTCCAACAGGTCCACGTTTTTCCTATGTTGAGGGCTCCAGAGCTGGATGCAGTACTTTAGATGGGGTTTCACCAAAGTACAGTAGAATCACCTTCCTTGACCTGCTGACCGCACTTCTTTTGATGCAGCCCAGGATACAGTTGGCCTTCTGGGCTGTGAGTGCACATCGCTGGCTCATGTCCAGCTTTTCATCCACCAGTACCCCTACGTCCTTCTTGGCAGGGCTGCTCTCAATCCTTTCATCCCCCAGCCTGTATCAATACTAGGAGTTGCCCCAACCCAGGTGCAGGACCCTGCACTTGACCTTGTTGAACTTCATGAGGTTCACACGGGTCCACTTCTCAAGCCTGTCCAGGTCCCTCTGGATGGCATCCTGTCCCTTAGGCATGTCAACTGCACCACTCAGCTTGGTGGTGTTGGCAAAATTGCTGAGGCTGCACTCACTATCTATATCACTGATGAAGACATGAAACAGTACCAGTCCCAGTACAGATCCCAGAGGGACACCACTTGTCACCAGTCTCCATCCAGACATTGAGCTGTTGACCACTACCCTTTGGATGTGACCATCCAAGCAATTCCTTATTCACTGAACAGTCTCCCCATCAAATTCATACCTCTCCAATTTAGAGAAGATGTTGTGGGGGACTGTGTCAAAGGCCTTACAAAAGTCCAGACAGATGACATCCGTAGCCCTTCCCTTGTCCACTGGTGTACTCACTCCATCACAGAAGGCCACTAGGTTGGTCAGGCGGGACTTGCCATTGCTGAAGAGACAGAGAAATCTTTTTCTGGATATAGAAAAAGTAAAGCTATCTTGTTGTTGCTTCAATTCTACTTGCTTCTGCTCAGGGCTAGAAGAGAACTCTTGAGTGACCGCTCTCAGGGGACAGAGTAAATCAGGAAAGTAACCCTCAGTGGGATTTAGGGAAAAATACCTCTCTTCTGTGGAGGAAAAAAAAAAAAGTTTACTTCATTCCCCTGGGCAGAATCAGCCTAGTTCTAAATACAGTCTCTTTAACTTGGTCCTCTGCTTTTCATGTCAGCTAATGATAGATCAAAGAATAGGTTTCATTTACTGTCTACAGCCTAGTGATCCTGCTCCATTGACTTCAGTGGCTTGAACGCCTTTTGACTTCAATGCGCTAGTCTCATGTCCAACCATTATAAGCACAGTCTAACCATATATATATTCTTTTGCTTCTTTCATTAGGTGAGAACCAAAGACCACGTATTTGATAGTGTGGGTCATCTTATTCAGTATCACATGGAAAATAATTTGCCAATCATCTCTTCTGGAAGTGAGGTGAGCTTGAAGCAGCCTGTAAGGAAAGAGAGTAATGTGGGACACATGCAATATCACAAATAATCCCTTGGATCTCACAAATCCCAAGACAATTCATATCTGAAAACTGTACCGAGAACTTTCTACTATGAAGACAATTCAAAAAAGTATAGACTGCACTTTCTGCTGCTGTTCCAGAAGATACCCTTTTGTGTGTGTATGTATGAATATATGTATATGTGTATATCTATGTAGATCTATAGAGATCAACAAGCATAGTTATATAGATATATGTAATCTTAACGAAATTACACCTTCAGAGTGTGAGATTCATTTGTGAGAAGGTATTTTAGACATGCACAAATGTCACTTTCAAGGTCATACTGAATCAGTAACTATTTAAAAGCACAATTAAACCTCTACATGCAAAAGCTCACTTGAACGAACTGCTGGAACATTAGTATGTGCCTTTTAGCATAGAATTATTGGAAACCAATATTATTTATACTGAATTAGTTTTGGGTGGATAAACAAACATGTCTAAGCTTTTAACTATTTGCCAAAACAAATACAATTTGAATATTACTAAAATGCCATCTGCTTTCGATAGACACTAACAATTTCATTTTGCTTGTAACAGCACTTTACTAGCAAGTAATCTTTGAAATGAATAGCATTCACAATTCAGAAAGGTTGTCCGGTTTCTTAGTCATTTTTTATCACTGTCTGACTACTCAAAAATTTGAGATTATGCAACATTTACAAAGTTGAAATTAATATATGTAATATAATTTTGGAATAGAACTTGGTAAAGGACAAGCATGCTAGTTCCTAATATTTTTGTCTTGCATATGATTTTATTATTATTACCAATTAATACTGGAGACATCTCTTTTTAAAGGTAGGCTAAATATATTTTCATTGATTACATAGTTGTTTACAAACTATAGAAGCTGAACAAAACTAATCATACATTTTGAGAGAGAACTATTTAAAAGACTGTTTGAACTTTGCATGTGCCCTTATTCAATGTTCTTTCCAAGACAAGATATGATTTTTCCCGTTCTTCATGTAGAGTCCATTTGTTGCTAAACATAGAAAAAAAAAAATCTTTTAAAGGAAACCTATGAATTGTTTTGCCACAATAAATACTCTAAATACGAACAATCCTATATGCAGAATGAACTGTGATTTCTTGGGCTTCCTGTTGAAGAAACAGTGATTTAATAAGTAACTGGGTCAAGGCAGGGGGGATTTGGGGAATGAACTGGTAGTCCGGGTGATGGCCTGAGAAAATTGTGCCTTTAAGATAAGCAATGTCTTCTGGCATGAGCGGGAACATTCTCTCTGTCTCCCAGCCCACCAACTCGGTTCCATAAGGCAGACAATTGTTGTGGAGTTCAATAATTGCTGGAAGACTTGGTTATAAAAAAAAATACATTCTGTTCTTTTGCCTGTGTTCGTGTGAAATGGGACACTATAGTAAGAACTCTTTCCTCTAGAAAATAAGAGGGGTCATATACAAATAAAATTATTGAAGACATAAGCTTTCTTGGAGGGGAAAATATGATGTAAAGAGCCACACTTGGAGCTGACTAAAAACATCTTTATTCTTATCCTTGGCTAACAGGCATAAAATATATTTCATTCCTTGATAATAAGATGATTAAAATACTCAAGCTCTGAAACATTAGTAGTTGATTTCCTTGCTAATAAAGTCGGGCATTATTGATACTTCAAACTTTCAGACTAGAAGCTTAAGCTTATGCCTGTTCTATGCAAGGTTTTCACCTGTGAGGAAGGCCCCCAGCATTCATTCGTTCTCTTGTGCCATCGCAAGGATAGTTGGCAAGAAACTGTAACTGGCATGTTAAATCCCTGCACAGTATCCTTTCTATTGTCAGATCTTACCGAACTTTATAATGTGCTTGTTGTGACTTTATTGAGCAAACAATCAAGCAAAAATAGCTACTTCTGTGGCATGTCAAAGGGAGAGACAGACCTGCATCGGGTGGTTTAGATGTTTGCATCAAAACTGAAATTTATGACAGGTCATAGAAGGGAAATATGCAGAACTCCATCTGTATTTTTAGTACAAATCAAAGCTACTCGGGACTAGAATAATCGTGTTTGGAGTTGTGACAGCGTGAGATCAAAGTTGTATGACTTTGCCAGTCAAGATGCTGATTTAGGGACTTTTTTCCCTTCACCAGTTTTCACTTTACCAATGCACAGAAACAGCCAGAGCCAGTCTGTGATGTTTGGATCACGGTATGACACAGCCTAAGTCTCCCTCTTTGAATATTGCTAACTTAAACAGAAGTAAGGCCAGAATCTTTGTTTTGTTGCTCCTGTATCTTTTGTAGGTGTCTGAAGCAAAGCTGTGAAGGAAAAAGGGAAAGAAAGGGAGATAATTGGGTGCTAGTGCAATAAACAAGTATCTCAAAATCTTTTGATGCGAGACGAAGCAAAGAATCCAGTTAATTACAGATACAATTAGAACATAAAGCATCCATGCATTACAGACATCAGACATTTTCCCAGAATAAATTATATTCATTCTTCTGGAGCTGGAACTAGGAACTCAGTTTCTAATCTTTATGTGCCTTATTTATTAGTGCTGCTTTTAGGCTCTGTGGACCAGCCATCATGTGTAAAGTACGCTGTCAGCTCCTGTGGGGAAGTCTGAGAAGAAGTAACTGTGCTGAAAAGAAAAAACAAGTATCTGAATTTTGGAAAGTTTTCCAAAATACTGTTCTTGAGAAGTCGATATGAATTGTCACGCACATTTAGACTTTTTTTTTTTTTTTAAAATAGTTTCATGTCTGTGAAAATGCTGAGAATTGGTTAATCTCTTTTCTAACGGCTAGTATAAGCCACTGGGGAAAAATAGCTAATTTTGCTTATAATGTCACATTCACAAGGCATAGCACATTTGTTCTTTTTCAAAGCGCCTACAAATTTCACTCACACACATTAACACATGCTGTGTTTGCTTCCATCAATAAAAACAGTATAACAAATGACCCAAACACCTCCCTCCTACTACTGCTTCCATTTTCTGCTGCTAGGGCAGGCCGGCAGCATTGTTACTGCTCAGGGCAAGTGTCACCAGATGGAGCTATTACATATCTTCCTCATCTCTGAACACTCATTGTTTGAAAACCAGGCAATTCTGTGGAAGAATTTTGTTTGTTCAGAGACACTTTTAATTTTTTAAGCAGATGAAAGTTCGTAGCAGAGCAGCTCCCTGAGCACTGGGTCCCCTGAGGAAGGCTCCAAGGGGAGGCTGCTTCCGTGGGGCCTCACTGGGCAAAGGTCAACTCATAGAATCATATCCGAAAACGGTTTAGGTTGGCAGGAACCTAAAAGACCACCTAGTTCCAAGCCCCCTGTGTGCACCATGGCCGCTCTGTCAGACCAGGCCGCAGGGCGCGGGGAAAGGCAGCTGCCTCAGGGGCGGCTCCGCTGTAAGGAGAGGGGGAGGAACTCCCCCCCACCCACGCAGCATCTCTACACCGAGAGACGCTCCTGCTGCCCTGACATCTTTCCTCATGGAGAAAATTGGTGCCTGCAGACCCCCGTCCCATGACGTCACCCCGCCAGGCGGTGACCTCACGCGGGCGCCCCTCACGACGGCGCCGTCGCGCGTTGCCAGGCAACCGCCACGTCTCGCTGCGAGATGGCCGCCCCCGCCCGACGCCCTGCGCGCGCGCCCGTGACGTTACGACGAGGCCACGCCTCCCCGCAAAAGCGGCCACAGCTATTGGTCGGCCGCTTACCCAATCAGCTAGCCGGACCTGTTCCCGCTGCCATGCGCGCCGGCTTTCAAACAGTCGGGGGGAGAGGGGGGGTTTGCAGCGCAACCGAGCGCGATTGAGGCGGAGCGAGCGTGTCCCGCCCTCCTGCCCTCCTTCTTGCGCAGCCGGAGGATGCTGCGGGTGGCGGTTGGCGCCCGCGGCTGTCAGTCAGGGAGCCGGGCGCAGGGGTTCGGTTGTCATGCGGAAGAGCGCACCTTTGTTGTGCCCGGGGAAGGCGGGCGGCCGCGGCGCCTCAGGTGAGTCTCGGTGCTCGGGGTCGCGCTCTGCCGCCGCCTCCTGCCCCGCAGAAGCCCAGGTGAAGCCGGGCGAGGAGGCCCCGGCGGAGGGTGCTTCCTCGGTCGCCGTGAGGGGGCTGAGGCGGCGGCTGAGGAGCTCCTTCCGTTTCCCGCCCCACCGTGAGCGATGGCGGCTCGTTGAGGCCGTGAGCTGGTGCGGTGTCCTTTCGTGTGGTTGCCTCAGGTGGTGGGGTTGGGGAGGGCTTTAAGGAAAGAGGAGGGGGCGGTGTCGGGAGGGCGGGTGGCCCTGTACGGCCCGTGGGGGCTTGGGAGAAGATGGCCGAGCTGCGAGAGGTGTTTGCAGGCGGTCTCGCTGTGGGCTCTCGTACCTGAGGCTTGCACAGAGACAGGCACTTGCGTTGTTGGGAGTCTTGCTAACTGTCTCAGAGAGTTTCCTTGAGTATCATGTCCTCCAAACATAAGGAAGTAAATGACACATCATGTCTTTTAACTTGGGAGTAATGTTCTTGTGAAGTGGACTCTATGCTAGTTGAGAACTTCAGCATGTGCTACGCCTGCATGCCCAGAGAATGTACCGTTCTGTAAAATCTTGATTGATCGTTTCTATTTTGTAACTGCCTGTCAGGAGTATCTTCATCAGGGAGTATCTTGCAGCCGCATGTGGGCTAGTACTCTCACACTGTAGCTAGACAAGTCCTTGGGAGTTTGAGTCTTCATTAAGTAGTTGGATCTGGAACTGACGTGATACTCGTCCTATTTCTGTGATGCTTTTCCTGTTTTTCTATCAAAGCGATTAGCCAAATGTGCAAGCAGCAGCATACTTTTACTATTTAGTACAAAATGTAGTTATTCTTCAGAAACAAATGAAACGGGACTTAAAGTATGACAAAACTATCAACATATATCACAGCATGTGTATACCATATAGTGTTAGAACTTGAAGAAAATAATGTCTGATTGTAAGTGAACTTTGATAATTTCATAATGTTAGCATATGAAAAGCCCAAATAATCTGTTTTAAATGCTAGATTCTTAGAAACTAGTAGCATTGGGTATACTGAGAAACAAAAGCTCAAGTGAATGATATAATGTGCGATATTTGCTTCAAAAAGATATTCTGTGTATGTTTGGCTACATAATTTGGGAAGTTAGGGTGCTACTTTTTGGTTCCTCCCCACAGTTTTACTCATGTGTGATGTTTTCTTGTGTTGCGATAGGTTTTGCTGGATACTCAAAAACATTATTAGAAAACAATGTCCCTTGACTTTGATAGTGGAGCTTTGCAAACTCAACATGAAGATGAAGACTATGACCCAGAGGATTATGCAAGAGAACAAGAGGTGAAAAAGAACAAATTACTTAATCTGAAGGCTTGTGTATCTAACTTATTCCCATTTTTTTCTGTTAAGTGATTAAAAAAAAGTTTAATGCTGTCTCTGATAAGAACAAAACAGTGCAGACTGTGCTTTGCAAGTGACATAAAAAGTAAAGAGGTACTGAGATGCTGCATCTTAAGAGCCTTGAAGTGGAATGCCTGGAAGACTGTTACTCCTAGCCTGTGCAGTAAGTCAGATGCAAGAGGCTCTGTCACTCACATTTTATATTTCTTGACAGCTTTACTACAAATACTTAGAAAGTAACAGCTCTCTTTCACTTGAAAACTTGGTTAGCTTAGAAAAGAATGAGGAATCATAATTTTAAAGTTATGATTATAAATTATATTAATTGTAGAAAAATATATTCAAATGTTTTGGATTTGGGGGGGGTTGAGCGGAAATACTTTGGATGTTTCTGGTCTTCTTGTTTCATAAAGAAAATTGGCAAAATGTGTGTTTAACATAAATGTGCACAATGGTTTCTTACAGGGTGGTAAGTCATGTTCATGTCAGCTAACCTCCCTAATAGATACTTCAGGCATCACTGTCTAGAGTGTAGGTAGTGTAAAGACAAATGTTCAAAAAAATGTGTAGTAGAACAATAGCTGTTCAGCTTGGAAAGATGCAATTGCAAACACTGTAGGGAGTCTGGTGTCTGTTTTGCTTGTGCAGGAGAACAAGTAGTGAAATAATCACAGGGTTATTACATTGAGTGAGTGAGAGAGTGCATAAATAGGATTATAAGCTCAAGAGTGTTGAGGGGGACATCTTTTCTATAAGGAGAGACTGGGAGAGCTGGGACTGTTTAGCCTGCAGAAGAGAAGGTTCAGGGGGAATCAGATCAATGTGTATAAAAAACAGAAGGGAGGCTATAAAGACAACGTAGACAGACTCTTCCTAGTGGTTTCCAGTGACAGGACAAGAGGCAATAGGTACAAACAAAGCAACCTCTTTGGAATAAATTAGTAATAATCCTTGTAGGTCATGCATGTTTAAACTGAGTCAAGGTGAGCTTCACAAAGCTACATGTTGCAGATAAGTCAATGGGATGTGACTTTTAGCCTGCTAGAAGGCAGCTAAAACACAGACTCTGCTATGTTCCCTAGACAAGACGTAATCCAAGACTTTCTGCGTTAGTTTTGAGTTTTCTGCCCC
>VXAK01008066.1:0-13596 GCA_013399435.1 Arenaria interpres
AAATTGAAAAATATTTCTACAGAAATTAACCAATTTGGTCAAGTAGCACCATCCTGAAAAAGCATGATTACAATGCTAGCCAGTATAAAACAATGCAATGTAAATGGTGAGAGTTATGGCACAAGAACTTCACTGCTGCTACAGTCTCATTTTCAATATACAATCTGTATCACTGCCAGAATGGGGTGGGGTTTTCTGGTTTTGTAAAAACAAATCTCNTTTTCTGGTTTTGTAAAAACAAATCTCAGAGGCATTTGGCAACTTTTAAATCCAAGTATTACTGAAAACTGTTACACATCACATAAATAATGAATGGATATTCTTTGTCCATATCCATCTTATATTTACATTGGCTGAAAAATGATTAATTCCATCCAATTATATTTTTCCATACTTCAACAAAGCAAATTAAGGACATAAAAGAATTCCAGCTCTAAAACCCCAGGTATGTGCCCAAGATCATTCAGAAGCAAAAAGAAAAAGGTGTCTGGGTTGTGAGATTTAATCCAGATATTAAGTAGAAAAATATAAGGAAAGAAAGGGAGCTTAAGAAAACAACCCAAAAAAGTTCTTTAATCAACTGAAAGAATACCTAGTTGCGAGGTTCAGATTAAAATGACTTAATGGACCAAATATAACACTGTCAATGCATAATGCTGCCTTTGCCAAAGTTACAGAGGAGCAATTCAAGAGCAGAGTTGAGTGCAGGGAAATTCCTATTTCATTATTAAAACACAATGTAAGACAAGGAAAATGCCAATCATGGAAAATATTTTCATACACAGAGATTCACTTTGTTGACACATTTTATCTCACAACCGTCAACTTTGTTTTCTTGGCACCAAAAACATAGGTTCTCCTGTTTTAGTTGCTACAATTTGGCTCATTCAGGTATTCCACCAGGTTACAAAATTAATATTTACATTGGCTCACGTAACTCTTTTCATTAGCTGTACTACTTTGCATTCAAAACAAGCCAGAGTCTAACCCAAAGCTTAGAAAGGAAAGAAATATCATTAAGTAGTGAATATTCTCTCTCTTCTTATTGATTCCTGGAGTACCAAGTAATAATCCTTCTGTGGGCTGTGATCTTCTAAAATTTCATGTGTCAAGCAACAGAAGACCTAACTATCATTTGGACTGACAAAGACTGTTTTTAACAAGAAATTATTGGCAACATTAAAATGAGGAAAATGTCTCCTCTTTTATCCTCTTAAGCATTTCATACATAGTCATACAAATATTAACAGACAGAAAAGCTTTCTTGAAATCTCTGTAACTATCTTGCAAAGGACGTAGCAATAAGAAACAAAACCCATCTGCAACATTAATGCATCTTACTAGATCCCATACAGTCTCTTGGTAAGGGATTTAGAATAAGTGTAGATAGATCTATGATCAAAATGCGAATCACAAATAGAAGCAGTCACCTTCTTCCCAGCTTGACTGAAAGAGGAAATTTAATTTGTTTTCATCTTCATTCTTACCTTTTCCTACCTGTTTTTTGAATAGGGTAGAAATACAGTGATGGCAAGAAAACAGTACATAAATTCATTTCAGCTATTTAACAGTCTAAATAAATAGCTGCAACAGAAATGAGGAAGAAAAAAAACATCAAAAACTTGTTCATAATGAATAGGCTTTTAAGTGGCAGCTCCCACTTCCTTCTACTGTAGAAAATGTTCTGATTTTGAATACTGTCTCCACACCTGCAAATTCGTTCTCCCTAAAATGAATTAAAATACAGAGAACACTTGCATGTCAAAAATCATCTTTCACTAAAATTCAAAACTATTAAAAAATCTGACAAGAAGATTTTCATAGTTGTGCCAAACTGTGCCATTAGAAATAGAAACATATAGCATAGAAGAAATCTGTTCTCCATTCCAAGATTTCCAAGCCTGTAAAAACTTCACCAAGGGTGTAATTATTTCAGTGGAAATGTGCCACAGGGAGTACTAAAACCACTGACTGCGATGACAGAATTTCCTCAACCATTTCAATAAAAAGCAACCAAAACGCAGTTCCAATTAACAATTTGAAAGTCACAATCGTTTGAGTATTAGTTATATCCAAATTATATGCAACATGCACTTTTGGGGAAATGCAATCATTTGTTTATAGAGTATGAATTCAGAAATGCCAAGTTTTCTCACTAAAGAACAACAATTCATTGTTAAACCAGACCAACAAGCTGCCCAATACAGTGGAATTTCGGCGCCTGCCTGAGAACATTCTACTGATTAAATTTTATTGTAATTTTATTTTCTCCTTTTTTCAATCCTTCCTTTTAGAAAAAAATACAATATTAAACAATCAACACATATAATTGAAGACATGAGAATGCAGTAAAATCTAGTCACCGCTCACGTATATCAGTCCCCTTGTGGCAGTGAACATACACAGAATTTGCACAGCTGGCCTGCTATGTGTATCAGAAGCTGCAAAAATGCTTCTCCTGGATTGCAAACATTTAGAGAAACCTCACCATAGATTCCCCCCAAAAATAACAGAGAGCAGGCTGAAATGGAGCACAGCCACACTTGCATAGAGGGGAAACATACACTACACTCTTCCTCAGATAGAACACTTCCCCCACTGTCTCTGTGGGGTAAGAATATGAAAAACTGATTACATACTGCAGGGCCCTAATAGCTAATAGGAAAGCAATACATTATTCAAGTAAAGTGCAATTGGAATAGTCCCAGGAATGCTATTCACCGCTGTGAATGCTATTTTGATGTTTCAGCAAGGAGATGGCACACCTCTCACTGGGTGAGAATTGATTTTAATCTAGATTCTCAGCATGTACAAAGACCTGACTATTTAACTGCTTTTAATTTTGATTCTTTATTTGTTTTGGTGGGGGACATGAGAAGGGTACATTTTATTGGAACAATGTCCACTGAATAGCGCTTGCATTCCTATTTACAACAAATACCAATCAAAAGATTTCAGGGTTCGCTTCATTCCTTTTCGAGCCAGCATTCTGTAAAAATATTAGAGCTCTTTTGTTAAACTCCACAAAAATTAATCTCTCTCCCTCTCTCCCTAACAGGCCATGTTTTACTCATTAGAAGATACCTCCAACCAAACCACCATGGGGACTGCAGAGAAATTTTACCTCCTCCCTTTATACTAGACAACTGAAAGGATAATGAGCTTCGACAATTTAAACAGACGGTGTCATGAACAGATGAGTTAACTGTTATAATCAAGCCAACTAAAAATAAATAACCAATGGAAAGAATTAAAGAGTCTACATTCCCCAACACAGCCTCTCTCTATATGCATTTGTGCAGCTTGATATGTTTAATGTTTGCATTCTTGAAACTCCCTCTACATTAATGAGCTTTAGCATTCTTTATAACGTTCTGACTTCACTTGCCTCTACGTATGATGCACACAAATGTGAAATAATGGCAGAAAACAAAGCAGCAAAACCAATCTAAAGGAAGATTAAATCTAAATTAAAGGAAGCCACAGAAGTATGGTATTACTCCATAGGCCAACTACAGTAGTAATTACTATACCTGCAAAGTCTATATGAAAGATTATCAGCCTGATACAAAAGGGGTGGGTTTTTTAAATTCCACAATGCAAAGCAGAGAACCTTTCTTTTCCAAGCTTGGAGCTAGCCTTTTTATTACACAAGAAATCAAAATACGATGACCATTTTAAAGCAGCAGCTCACAAGGTTTTTGCTTTTGAAATTAAGGAAATCTTGCTTGCTGGTAAGAGAAAAGAAATCTAGGATGCATAGGCAAAACATTGAGTTTCATATATCAGTATGAATGACACTGTCTTGCCAAGAATTCCAGTAATATTTTTCCAATTGTTAACCAAATCTCTTTTCAGCCAGATTCCCATAAAATGCTTGCAAAGTCAAATATTTGGGCACAAACAATTAGATACTGGAAATCTTATAAGGCAGATGGTTTTATGAGTTTTCCAGACTAGGTCAGTTTGTATAAATATCATGGGTTTATTTGGAACCAGATCCAAACCAAAACTCCAAACAATTTAATCATGACTATTTTAGTCACACATAACACTAAACAAACAATTAAGCCTTGGAGATATAAGAACATTCCTGCTCTGTGGTTTCGTGTTGCCATAGATAAAAGATTCTAAAACTTATTGCACTTTTGTGCATAGGCATGTAATCAGACTTTTAAAAGAAGACTATTAGCATACACATATGTATATTTATTTGTTTATAGTTAGACTTCATATTAAGCACAGCATCAATTTTTTGGTAGGAAGTTATAAAATAAATGGTTTGAACCACAGTTTTTCAGATACTGAGTGTTTCACAAATTGGCACGTGAAGCTGATCATATTGTTTCCTTTTTGTTGCCAAGTTTACTTTAAAGTAACAGACACTGACATATATTAAATGATGGAAAGAATTATGTCGCTGATGGCTACCAGTTAAGTTTGCAAAGTACTTTCTAATTTATTTTTTCACTTTTACATAATCACTCACTTTTTTTCACTTAAATTTTTTAGTATAAGGGCTGAAATGAATTGAAGAGTTAGAAGCTGTGAAGAATGAGAGACTGACCACCAATAAATCTTTCCATCTTTAAACCCCACAGCAGTAACTCAAAAGCATTTGAAATGCAAAGTTTATTTGCTGCCGTATGCTTTCCTTAAGGAATTGTGCTAAGTTTAAAATACATTTTCTGTGACATTTGCAACACAAAGTATGATTAAGTTGGCAGCTGCATAGTGACACAGATTTGTAGAAAGGCACAAAAAATGTTACATGCATACATCTTTCTGAATTTAGGGATTTAAAAACCCTACTTCTATGTGCTATGTGCTGTACAACATAAAAAGTATGGATTCTTCTCTTTTTTCCACCCTCTCTTTATTTTTCATAATTATTTTTCTTTAAGTACAAAATACAAATTAAGCAAAACACAAAATCTGTACTACTTGCAAATATGACATTAGGACATTTAAATCACAGGCAAAAAAATGTAAACAATATAAATGTAAATTTTTCAAAGTTCCTAACAGATATATTTAATGAAAAAAACTGTACCTTCACGTTTACATTTCTATTTTATCTGAAAGCGTCTTTGTTTTTCTATACAATCTACTCAATTCAGTAATACATAGTATTCTACCTACAAACCCTGTTTTTGTCTTGCATGGAAAAACATCTTCTGTTCCTTCCCCAACTCTCTCTTCTAAAAAAAACTGAAGGTCAAACTTTTTTTGACCCCCTGCTCCATTTTGGGATCTGCGGAGTTGTTCTAACCAAAGGAAAGGGCAAAAAAAAATAATCTACACAATACTCTACATGATAGCCTATACTCTCTTTTTCAGACCTAAATGAGCAGTACACATAGCTCCAATATGTTTATTATGACAGCTCTGTCCACTAACAGTTGTTTGAACATTGAAACGCAGAGACGAAACAAGTCTCTACTCTCCTGGAGATATAAAAAGACGAACTGAACATGACAGTGTAGCAGGTTATCCTGACTTTGACAATCCTCCATCATCAACTATCTCATACTGGTGTCAGAAAACAGAAGATGCTGAGAAAGCTAACTCCACATCGTTGGTGGAACCAATATGTAGTTTTCATCAGTTACATTAAACAAATCAGTTCAGGTTTTTGGTTTGGGTCTTTTGGTTTTGTTTTGGTTGGTTGGGTTTTGTTTGTTTGTTTGTTTGTTTTTTTGCATTCTAGTGCTAAGGCTGTCACCAGAGATGGTAGCCACTTCAAGGAGACTTTAAAATTTGACCTTGAAAAGAATTTCAGTCCACACAAATGGCAGTGATTACCTTTGCTTCCACAAGGAATTAAGGTTTGGGGTTATCTTGCAGGAAATATGTAGCACTCTATTGGTTTATCTCTAGAGAATTAAGCAACCAAAGAATGGTTTGTCCAAAAAAACGGCACAGGAACTTTCTCGTCATTGGAGTATCTGAAAAAGCGCTTTGTAGGTACAGAAGAACACTATGTGCCGTCAGTAAGCAAGCAACAATTTCACTGAAGCAATAAAAGATACCAATGCTCTTTGAAAACATGGCACCTCCTATTTCAAAGCTCATTTGCTCTTCTAAGGAATATCCCACTGAGATCAAACTGACACTAGAGAACATCTTGGCCAACAGATCCATGCTGTTCCATATGGTTTTCATCTTCTGAGTCAGTAACATATTCAACTAGCTTATATTATGCAACATTTGTACAAAAGCTTAACGTCCACACGGAGATGGTAAAATCTGAGGCTGAGGACAGTGACTCCATTTCAGGTCATACAGAGCTACAAATCTAAAACTTGGTGGGATGTTAATGAGCAGAACTGAGTTAAGAGGTCATAATTGCCACCTACTGGCAATGTCAAAGATTAGAGATTAGTCACTATACAACAATCTTGAAGATGATTAACAGTACATTTGAACATGTCACAGCAAAGAGAATATGCCAGACAAAAAAAGATCCAGTAAGTGAAGTAGACTGCCCCTGCAATAGATACAAATGAATCCATTATCTGATTTTAAGTCTTGTACTTTTAACATGATGCTAACTTGCTAAGGATGCACTATTTCCTAATTTTTTCTTATCACACATTATCCATTAAAATTCAAATTATTATCAGACATTAATAATTTTTCTTCTATACACTGACTAGAAATGTATTTGGATCCAATCTCTCCTAAGAATTATAGAAATACACACTATGGTGAAGAATTGTTTTCATAATTTATACAAACCACAAGCATTTTGGTCCGGTAAAGGTAAACAAAATAGGAGGACCACTTAAATGATTATTTTTTTCTTCATTAACTTTATTGCTATGCTTGATTGCAAAATAGAAATCTACCTATAGGTATATAGCCCATACTTTGCTATGACTGCTTGTAATTTGATTGAAGTATTTTTAAACTAGCTACTCATCAATGTCAGTGTATCTTTACAGTTGTACAGGGAGATATTCAAACAAGATGAACAATACAACTCTTATACGCAAGTCCTCTTATGAGGGCAAAATGCAAACACTTAGACTGTACTGACAACACTTCATTAAAATGGAGGGCACCTTAAAAGTCAACACCTGAGAGGAATCAGCTAACTGGACTAAACAACACTTAACTAAAGAACCAGAATTTTGGGAGATGCATACCATTATGTGACACACAGACATGGTAAAAACAAATATGTAGAGTATATTCTAAACATAGCAAGACACCATTAGCACTGCACTGTGGAAAACATTACATACTATGTTAAAGAGTTTGTTCAAACTTGAAGGCAATGAACGTCCAACAAGAATATTTAGTTACTGAGGAGAAAAACCCAAGGTGATGAAAGCATTGTGGTGCGTACCATATGCTTTGAATCTCCAGGTGGATTAATACAGGGTATAGTTTTCTTCTAAAGTATTGTTCATTTCCACTGCACAATGGGTACTGTAACTTTGGTGCTGAAACAGCACACAGAGAAGATCACTTCCATGGTAAAAATGGTGCTAACATCATTATGTGGGCAGAACACTTTACAAGCTCCTCCATCATCAGTTCGTTTCTTCAATTTCTAACTGTAGGAAATCATTTGGTTCTTTCTTGATTGAGAGAACAAAATTTAATCCTAAACCAACTTTTATTTCTACTGAAAAAAATCTAATTAAATTACATGCTTGGACATTTCCTAATACTCCATAGCAATTTCCTATGGAACGTTAATGTTGTTTCTTCAATACTGCTTGAAATTCTGGTTGGTGATAAGGAATCAAATTTGTTCATGAGAAATTTTTGAAGTTTGAAAAGGATTTGTCCAAAACTTTTGGGAGGTAAGAAAAAGGTTATATTGGCTATCAGAGATGGGTTTTTAAACATAATTTATGTTTAGCATCCAGTTTAATGGTATATATGGGAGTTTTATTATCAACACCAAAGTAAGAAGATTCAAGTGTAAATTAGACAGCTACAAATTAGACAAAAATTAGACAGATAGGAAAAAAAGAATGTGTTCCCAATAATGCAAAGATGCATTAAAAAGCCAAAAGATGATAGTTGCAAACTAGATGCAGATGCATTCCAAACATGGGTGCACAAAGTTCCTTCTTTGTTTTACAAAACACTGCCAAATTCAATGGAGCTTCGCAGGGTGTAAATGAAAACAAAAAAAATTTCTTCCATCATAAAAGAAAGAATACAAAGAAAACACCAAAATGATAGAACAGGGAAAACATCTGTATTAACAATTTCAATAATTGCAGCAGATGAATTTTACTCATCTGCCAAGAGTTGCCTAAAATGTAATGGTGCACTTAATTGAGAAGCTACCCAGCACTATAATTTCTCTTGAAACTGCTTCTTGATGAGTTTTCCTGAGCTCCCTGCTTGCTGTACTACTCATTAAATAATTACAGAAAACCAAAAATGTTATAGTAGAAGAGATCTTCTTTTACTTACAACAGAAAATTAATGAAACCTGTACTGTATCAATATCAGGACAGTAGTGCAGTGATAAGACCACATACAGGAAACAAATAGCATTAAAACAAGGCATCATTCCCCTACCCAAAGCACAGCAAAAGACTTCCTTTACTTCTATTTGGCCTACTTTAAACCAATGTATTTCCTATATTTAATAACGTTTCTTTCAATTCATTCAGATACAAATGAAGGTAGAGCCAAGGCCATTGGTTTAAGAACAAAGGATCAACTATAAAATAGGAAGATTTGTATTCCAGCATGTAGACACCAGACTAAATTTGCACTCAAGACACGAAAAGACCTGTGAAACACTAATTTAAGTAAATGAGAAAATTTACTTCACATTCAGAACTATTGCTTCCAACTTCCTAATTTCCACTGTCAAACTTATTTCAGCCACACCAGATAACTACACTGGATTAAATCATGATTGTAATAAAAAAATAGTTTTCTGTTATGTTACCTGTCACTAGCACAGTTACTTGTTGCTGTCCAGTCATGTTGAGGGTTGACTAGGATGCCCCAAGAGAGGAACACAGAGGTTGGGGTGAGAGTGCCAACTACCAGCTGCAGAGGCTTTTGAGTCTTGGTCCGACCTACATAAGAAACATTTAATTCCAATTACAAGTTAGTTTCTCTCTCCTGCGTTATTTATGGGGAAGTTTTTGCAGTTGGATAATAAAGTAAATGAAGATCTATTTCTCTTCTGTATTTGAAGGGAAAGGTACAATAGTTCTCCCTCTTTTTCACAGTCACCATTTGTAATGTATGATGTAAAAAAGCGGGCAGAGATCTGTTTATTGGCTTCTTGTTGAGGCCAGTGAAACACCTGCAAGGAAGGGAGGCTGTTCCTTTTCTGAAGCCAGCTGAGAGTGAATTGAGGAAAGAAGTGCAGAACAAACTTGGCATAAAGGAAGGAAGGATGCAGCTAGCAGGCAGCAGGAGCACAGATTAGGAGACTGCTTTAGAAAGTAAATATCAGACACACAAGCCTCACAAAGGCTATTTTCTTTTGGTCCCCTCTGGACTTGTACGGCATTTATTTCAACTTAGGAAGAAACTGGAAGACTTCACTTCCAGACTTGCAGATTCAGGGTACACCTAAAGGAATTCTTGCTATTATTTGGTGGGTAGAAGGAAGACTTGTTTACTAAACTGTGTTTCAATTTTGTCTTAGTATGTTTTAACTATTTTTCTTTTTTCAGCCTATGTTCCAATTAAACCTAGTTTTTGAAAATTAACACCAGGTGGTTTTTGTATGCTTCGTATAGGAATAAGCTATACGCAGATTAATTTTGATTAATCTTGATTGTGTCATAGAAGGTGTTACACAGAGTTCAGGACATTAGGAAGTCTCTCTTTACATGTGAGAGAAACTGGAACTTCTTGGCAAGATTCTTAGTAACACTGCAACTACATCCATGGATAATTCATACTTTCTACAGCATTCTTCATCAAGAGCAAAATAAAACCAACAAAAATTTCTTTCACTTTTAACTGCAGGCAGATCTTAGCTGGTGTCTGTATCTGGGGGCATTTTTCTCTTTTAACCACATACTACATTGAAACTGTTGAGTTTTTGCATTATACTTAACTTTAGCTTTGCTCTGAATGAAGTGCCACAATTCTCGTGTGGTGAAAGATCTTTCTTTAAACAAACCTAAAAAGCTAATAGTTGGAAATGAAGAAATTATCTAGAGTAACTATTTTAAAATTGTAGTTTGTGGACTGCTACAAGTCTAAGGAGAACCTTTGGTATTTGAGACATGATTAATTAAAGGAAATTCATATATTCTTTACATCAAATTACATACTTCAAAAATCCAAAGGATCTCCTCAAAAGGTACAGATGACCCCAAATTTCCTAAAAGTTTATAAGCCACTGATCTAAGGGTTATATTTTTCAATGTTGTGAAACAGATCTGACTAACCCTCTTTTCATGCCTTTTGAACCCCAATATCTCTTCACCTAACAAGCCCCAATGAAAGTCTGTTTCTTACTTTCAACCAATGCATGTTTGTGCATTTAGAAACAGTAACCATGTGGGTTTTTACTTTATATTGATGATGAGTATGTTGCCACCAAAAATTCCACAAACAAACAAAACCATTCTCTAGCCTTAAGACAAAGTACAACATGCTTTGAAATACCATGGAGCACATGATACTTCCACAAGGGCAGATTTCTGAATAATTTCTTGTTTTCTGGACCAGTTCCTACAGTCTTCATTTTTAAAGAAAAATTTAAAACATAAGAGCTTGGTCATTCACAAAATTATCTCGCAAATGTGCTACCTATAGCAAAATTCCCTTCTTGATCACCTTTTGAGGAAATATGGAAAATATCTGAGTTGTAAGGAGAAGAAAAAACAAGCTCTCATGTAACTTGAAATCACACTGGTTTTTGAGAGGACTTACATATGATTTTGATTATCACTATTATTATGCCATTAGTTCCCAGTTAAA
The DNA here is from genome assembly GCA_013399435.1 of Arenaria interpres. Lineage (NCBI taxonomy): Eukaryota > Metazoa > Chordata > Aves > Charadriiformes > Scolopacidae > Arenaria > Arenaria interpres. The sequence goes on from VXAK01008066.1 coordinate 10,933, forward strand.
GATTGCAATGATTTATACACTGTAAGACCAAGAATTACCTTGGTGATTATTTATTTTGAATTGTATGAATAGAAACCATACAACTCTTCTGTATTAATGGCAGTTTGAACAATAGTGTCTCATCTAGAAATGTAACCAGTCTTCATTTTTAAATTTAAAATTGCACCAACTCAGACTCCACCATAATTCTTGCTAATTTATCTGGTTTAACTGTTCTCACAACTAGAAAGACTTGTGTATCTCGTGTATCTCGCTAGCATTAAACCAACAGCTGTTTTTAAACCTTTGTCTGTTGGACTGAAAAGTCAATTATCTGAATCTTGTTCCACAAATCAGTTTCTGTAAACTTGAGATACAGAAATCAATAATGTCCAAATAGTGTATTGGGCATATATATTTTTTGAGATATATATATATATTTCACCTGAAAGGTAAATCACTTTTCAAAATCTTTCTATTTTACTATTTTACATGTGGGCAAGAGCAAGAAGAAACTCATCCCAAGTAATTACCAAAAATTTGAAAAAAAAAACCTCATATAAAAATCACAGAATAATTTGGGTTGAGAGGGACATTTAAAGGTCATCTAGTCTAATCCCCCTGCAATAAGCAGTGACTTCTTCAACTAGATCAGGCTGCTCAGAGCCCTGACCAGCCTGACCTTGAATGTTTCCAGGGATAGGGCACCTACCACCTCCCTGGGCAACCTGTGCCAGTGTTTCACCACCCTCATGATAAGAAATGTCTTCCTTATAGTTAGTCTGAATTTACCCTCTCTTAGTTTAAAACCATCACTCTTTGTCCTATTGCAACAGGCCCTTATAAAAAGTTTGTCTCAAACTATAAACAGATACATATATGCTATCATTATATTCTTTGCAACAGTCCAATGAGCCTGAGAGTCATCTCCATATTAAAGTAAGGAATTAAAAAAGTAACTGTATTAATGACCTGATTAAGGTCATATAGAAAGTGTTTGGAACAGATGAGAATCAAATTCATATTTCTGCTCTGCTATGTATAGTTTAAGCTAGAAACATCCCTCTTTCCTTAACTCCTTGCATCTGCAAACTTAGTAGGCCATGGATGAGGGAACCCTTACTGGTAGTTTGGTAAAAGTAACTTCAATACACCAGATCACTGTATTTAAAACCTTTTACTTTTTTGGCATGCACTTATGACCTTTTTAAACATCAGAAATTATTATTCTAATTTTCAATTCCGATTTGTAAGAACTTTTTACAAGACCAATCTTCAGGTGATTCTTCATGTTTTGAACACCACCTGTGTTACCAGTTACTGACTAGGAAGTACTGTGCTACATTTTACCTTTCCACATATGGAATTTGTGCATTCCAGTCAGACACCTACAGTTACAAATATCTTTTCAGAGAAACCCAGTAAAAGATGCCGTCTTCATTTAACTACTTCAAGAAAGAGATGTTGTAATGGTAAAATACCTGAACAAGATTTCTTGTTATTTGAAATGCGTGCTGGTCTTACTGAAACCAAATACCGGGGCTCTGCATCTGTAAATGAAGAAAGCAGCAATTAGTACAGATGTGCTATTTATTTGAGAAAGGGATTAACCTATAATTAATATGAAAAAGTCCAATATTCTTTGAATGCTTGACATGTTATGCAGTCTTTGTGATCTTCTGGCATGTTTGTTTTAAGGTTTATTCACCAAACATTCAGAAATGTTCTAGCCATTAGGAAAAATAATACACCTATGCACAGAAGATTTGCCAACACTTTTTGACTGGAACATAACAAATAGATGAACATGGCAGGACATACATGTAACATTTCAATGCAAACATTACTTGGAAACTGAAAGAGAATGAAAACACAGATGAAGAGGAAGAGGTGATGGCAAAACAGAAAATTAGAACAGGTGAAATAATAAGAGGGCAAAGCCTGATAAGTACAACCAGAGATATCTACTGTCCTGACAGGAGCTGGAGGAACTTTTCCTACAATATTTTCTGTATTCTGTTTCATGCTATACATGTGAGTTTTCCTGTTGTAAGCAGTTTCTTAGTAAAGAGCTCACCTACTTTTAAAATAATAAAGAAAATGCATTCATTATTTAGGAGTGCATACCCCAATAGACTAATACTAAATCATTAAACATTTGCATGATTGTCCGGTTGAAGGAAACAACACGATGTCAGACATGCTTAAGGCAGTCCACATTGGTTACTGGCTTGTCTTATAATTAGGTTTACATATGTTTTCCAGAGGCTTATTATGAGATTTAGCTATTAAGTGCTTTGAAACTAACTAACATTTAAGAGCAAGGGACTAACATTTGTGTAAAACCCACAAAGGGCTCTGACTTGGCTGGAATCTCTGGGTCCTGTTACACTCAAAATGACATTGCATGCAACAGGAGAGCAACACTTTAAGTGATTTTCTTATTCATAAGTTCATCTCAGCAACAAATTGTATTTTTCAGATTTTCTGACATTCGTATTTCTTTTATTTTTAACCCCTATATATGTTATCCCAGGAAAAATGAAATTTTGCAAAATATTTTTTAAATCTTTACAGGAAAGAATCTCTCTCCACCCTAACTCCAGTTCAAACTTTTTTTATGCCATTTCCCATAAAAGTGGCACTTCATTTAAAAAAAGCTAACAGAACATATCATATTACACA
>VXAK01008072.1:0-17300 GCA_013399435.1 Arenaria interpres
CTCTACTTTGCAAAGTGCTTTTATGACCAAAACCCCCAATTTTTCCTCCTTTCCCTTACTTGTACAGATTGAAGTCTGTGGTTGCCTGTTAAGATGTAACGTTACCTGGTTATCTGCAGCTTAATTTTAATAATGCTATTTTCACTCATCGGTATAATAAACATTTTTTTTGCTGAGAAGACTTGCATGCATTTTTTTTAAAATACACTGTAAAATATAGTTAGCTAATTTATTTCTCTTTACAGGCAGGAACTTGGATAAGGAGATCATCAAAGAAGTATTCATAGCCACTATGGGAGAGAGTTGACATCAAACTACAGAACCGATGAAATGTCTGTGCTTAACCATGCACGCTTTTTATGGCAGAGAAGACTGATTAGTAGTTATTTTTCCTCTTGCAGTCTGTGCAGCAGTTAAACCCTGAAGTTCTCCTAAGAATCCCATTTGACGTACTGCTTAAAGATTAGCTCTTATGGTCCGGAATCAAACACAAAGAATTCTACCATTTTGGATTTGGCTTCAGTTGTGTCAGTAACATCCTGTACCTGTGTGGAAATGCAGATGGGCTACAGGCTGTTTTTTATGCTGCACGTGGAGTATTACGATAGGAACATGGTAGACGTATGTTTGAAGCCTAGTGCTTTCACCAGTTAACTCTCTTTTACTACTGAAAATGAAGCAACAGTGATTATTGCCAGTGATGTCATCACAGTATAAAAAGTAATTAGTGTTCACTATTAAACTGTCTTCCATCTCTTCCCACTTGCTTTGTGATTTTTGAATGTATACATCCATCCCAGGCACTGCTAAGCTTGTTGTATAAACAAAGCTAAAAATACACAGATAGCAGAGGCTCAAGACCTTATGGAATATATACTGTCTGCATAACAGCTATGATTGCAGCATTCAGTCACGTAACCAAAGTGCTGAAAGGTGCAGCTGACTGACCTCGCAGATCTTCCAGGCCATGGCCCTGACAGTTCGGCATCTGGGGGGACACGTGATTTGTTATGGGGCTCTCTGACACTGTCTGGGGGCTGGTCTGAAAACTTAGTTTGAAGCTTTTGACTCTCAGCTCTTCACTTCTCCAATTTAGAGTTGAAGTTCTTGCCCTGTGCCTTCTCCTGTAGTCATGGTTCTTAGCTCTTAGCTTTAGAAGGGTACGTTGGCTGCATCTGGGTGAACGCGAAATGAGGGAATGCAAGAAGATAAGGTGGAATTAAAAATGTTTCAAAACATAATTCTAGGACATGCAGCAGATATCCAAAAAAATGGACTCTTAGCTACAGTGCTACGTGGATGCTTGGCTGATGTGTCTGGCTAAGCAGAAATTTGTTTTCAGTACTAGTGGTGTGTTACTTGTCACATACCTAACATTTGCTTTAGGATAAAAGGTGTATCAACCTGAAAAAAAAAATAAAAAAAATTAGAAGGCTATTCCCACACCAGGAGCTTTAACAATTTTTATTTTATCTTTTAGTGAAATAAATGAGTGTGGAGTTTTTTTCCGAAGAACTGAGGAAGGAGACATTGTTAATCTTCCACTGCAAGGAGCTGGTGTCTCACTCGATTAATTTATGAAGTCATGTGTCCAATATGATAGTGCTCTTCAGTCTCCCCATGGATACATTACCAGACATTATGTTATTCCTCACATCATGTGTAGTTTTAGATAGCTTGAGGGAATTTGCAGAAATTAACTATTTCCGTAAACTAAAGCAAGGTAAAAAGAAAGAACAATCTACTTACAATGTTGCTTTTGGTCTAGGGAGCATTCCTGGTGCTTTCCCTGAGGTGCGTCTACTGTTGAACCACATTGTGACAGTTTCCCTTCGCAGTTGCCTCATGTTTTGAATTGCAAAAATGACGCTTATTCCTGCATGAAAATTAGTCAAATGATTGCCATCAGTGTTATGGGCTGAGTTACAAACATCATGTAAATGCAGAATTGTATACAATACATTTGTATTTGTGCTTCCATTTGTCATAGAGAAAGTGATCAAAATACCTTCTGTCTTGTACGTGCCTCATGTAATGGAAGAACTCTGTTATCTTTAGAAACATTCATCTCTGAAGTGCCCAACTGATCATTTTCCGTTTGAAAAAAAGTTCAGAGATGTAATAAGAAGAGCTTCAACCATGAGTCATAAGGGAACAAGCCATGAATGGCTTACACACTTACTGTCATATTTTAGATGATTATTTTTAGTATTTGCTCACCAGTCACATACTCCAAATTCCCACAATGACTATCAATACACTGTGAAGGTTTTTTTGTTTTTGTTTTGTTTTTCTTTCGCTGTTAATGGGGCATCTCTGCAGTTGGGAAACCTCTGTAGAGCTCATCTTGTTAGCTTATTCTTCCTCTGTAGGATGTTCCCTGCGATGCTCGCAGAGATAGTCTCAGAGATCTTTAGTCAGCGCACACAGCTTTGTCTCTCCTTGTCTTCTGCCCGCATTTTTCCAGGGAGCCCCTGGTAGGGAGAGCAGGCAGCTGCTGGGCAGGGTGGGAACGTGCACCTTCATCCTTGCTGGCTGTCAGGACACCTTCTCTGCATCCTTCTCCTCGGTTCTGTTCACACACAATGACACTGGTAACAACCAAGGGCCAGCTTTTTATCCTCCTCTCCCAAGAAGATCGCTGCCTTCTCTTCTCGGATATTTATTTAACTGACTTTTTCTGGTCTGTTCTTATATGTCCAGCCTGGGGCGCTAAGTCTTGTTTTTGTGTCGTGCCAAAATGAGAAGGAAAAGTAAATGACGGAGCTGCAGCAGAAGCTGCCCGTAGTGAACAGATGGCTGGGTGCTTCCGCTGTTTGTGTTGCTGCTGGTTATGTCAAGGATGGCCTTCTCCAAGGAACTGGTTTAAAGTGAGGTTGTGCAGGAGGCTGGAGGGAGCAGGCGGGCGCTGCTCAGCCCTGTCCTGGGCTGGTGGTGGCATGGACAGTGGCGCGGCCAAGGGATGCTTGAGGGGGCAAGGAGGGGTCTGGCGAGGACAAGCGTTAGTATTTCTCCCCATGCAGGTCCCCAGAGGGACACAGTGGGCAGTGAGCTGCACCTTGTCATGAGCAAATGGTGGTCCTCATGGCTGTGGGGCAGCCATCCACATCTGGGCCTGCTTCAAAGCCAAAATAACTCCCAGGGTAAGAACGCTTCACTCCTCGCCTCCAAGACATGCTCAGTGCTAGGTACGTACTCAGCATCAACCTTGTCAACAAAAACCACACATTTTCTTCCCTAGCAAAGGTGGAGGAGTTTCTTTCCTAGAGGCAAATTGCAACAATTTGATCACATCTGCATCTTCAAGAACAAACGCCTACAGAAATTGCCTTTCCAAAACAGTATTTTCTCCACTGTATTCTACCTTCCACATGTTTTTACAGGCTCTGTTAAACTCAAAAATAAACAACAGAAATGATCTCTGTACTACACATCATGCCATTTGTTTATATCACCTGTCGTGTTTAAGCTTCAGGAATTACACAGAGAGATGGATGAGGTTTAGTTTGTCTGTTTTATTATGTCCTTTAAAATTCAAGCAGTTCTGAATTTGCTAGGTTTTCACTAGATTCTTTCTAATCCTTAGGTACAACGACCTCTCCTCCCATTCTTCCACCGCAGTGGAGCGGGCTGTTGTCTGTGTCCCATCCCGTTCCCTGTGTGCGGGATGTGGCCAGAGGGGACAGGATGGGTCGGGCTGGGGTCCCAACCACCCACTCTCCCCATGAGCCACCCTGCTCCTCCACCATCATCCCGGCTGCTCCGCAGAGCTGCAGCAGTGTCCCCCCTTCCACCCCGGCACTTCCCCTGCTACCGGGAGCGCTGCTGGGTAGCGTTCTCCTCCTCCCTCCCAGATCCACTTCAGCATCATTTTTGCATGTTTGCTGCTGTGCTCTGCTCTTCCTTCACTCTGCAGCTCCAGATTGCGTCTCAGTTTACTACATACATTTACAAATCCTAGATACCACGCGTTTGTTCTCTTTTTTTTTTTTTTTAACCCTAAAACCTGGTTTTATCCCCGTCCGGGTCTGCATTGCTGTAACTGACCATGGGCTAAGCCTGTGCCCCATCTCTTATCGCCCCCACGCTGGTAGTCCTCTAGGCCACATCCTTGTCTCCACTTCCCAAGGCCGCTGATAGGGTGTCAGGCATGTGCTTCTCTGGGCTGCATCATCGTTGTGTTACAACCATAAATATCTCATTCTGCACAGAACGGCGGTTTGTCACTGCCGCCTATAAAAAACCTGTGGTTGTAACATAGAAGGATTAAATAAAAAGTAAAGCAGATTAGCAATAGACACCCGGTGAATTAAAGAAACTGCTGTCACGGGTGACCCAAGCAGCACCGAGCTGGGGGCAGGCCAAGGAAAGACCAGCCAGGGCAAGCGTGGCAAACCTCAGCCCTGAGGCCCTGCACAAAGGACAGTGCAAAGCGTGTGTCCTGTTACCAGCGGTGGCAGCGCCACGCTGCAGGGTGACACGGTTACTTTCCCTTCCCAGGGCCCTGCATATGGTCCTTCCGTTCTTCCAGGACACGCCGCGGGCAAATGGAGCAACAAGGACATCCACGACCAGCAACTTCACAGAAGTGTGAACTTCAGGGCTCCTGTGCAGCTCGGTCTAAGTCCTGCATCCATGGACATCCATGGAAATTCAGGGAAAAGAACTTGAGCTGTAACAGATCAAGCATCAAGCAGACTGGGAAATGTACTGCTTGTTAAGCAACAAGTAAAAAACTTCCCACTTGTGTTTACTCATAAGTATTGGTCGGAAATGTAGACGAAGGCTTCCGATCTTCAAGCACAGTGGAAAGTGCCAATGATCTTACTTTTCAGTAATTAATGATCTTAATTTTCAGTACCTGAGCTGTTCCATGGGCAAGGTAAATCCCCAGGAGGCGGGTTTCAGGGCTATGCCCCAACCACCAATGTTCCCACTGTGGTCAGGCGTTTCTACATTTTCCTGCAAGATAATAAATCTTGGAAGTGAGGCTTGGAGGTCTTGGGTGTTATGCAAGCCCAACTTATCACTGACCTATTGCCTCTGGTGTCAGCAGCATCCTGGACTTGTCTGTTGAGAAATAAGGGTCATTTGATGGACCTCAAGTTGCATGTTTAACCACAACCTCAGGTCCAGACCTTTGGGGGGAGGGCGGGATTTACCTCAGCTTTAACAAGATTTTGTACCACTGTTGACACAATCCACTTGTATGGAAGCTGTCACAGGGGTTTGCCACTGGTTTAGCTGGTGTATGACTCCCCATGGGGGGATGCCCACTGGGAGATGGGACTAGAGTCCCTCCCGCTGTTGTCCGCTTTGCACTGCAGGTGGAAAACCCGTGCACTCCCTCCCAGCCACACCAGGTTTGCACTTTCTGTCTGTACCTTGTGCTGTCTCCCAGGGTCTGAGTCTTTTCCGTATGCAAGCCTTTACCTGAGCTGTAAGACTTGTGGGTACCCAAGGACTGGCACATGGCAGGGAAAAGAAAGTACTTCCACATTTTCTGTAGTTACTTAAAATGGACTCTCAGACTTTCTAAACATAAAAATATGTGACAGATTCATTAAGGCCTTAATTCTGGTAGTTGCATTGCTTTTTCTAGTAAAGCAAGTTTTTCCTTTATCATCTGGGAGATGTGCCAATTACTGTTCAATGTAGTGGCAGTCAAGTATTTTTTCTGTGAAGGCCCAGAACGCGGCTGTGTGGCTTGGGACAGGAAATCTCTTGCCATGAGAGCTGTTCCTGGCATCCCAAGTCCTTTGGTAGGGGAAGAGATTGTGCTGCTCCGTGCTTCGAGGCTGTTTCCCAAGGAGGCATTTTGAGTCCTGAGTTTAATGTGAGATACCCATTAGTTAGGAATTGCTTGCTGTGGTCATTGTATGTAAACCAGTTTGGGAATCTCAAGTGCAACAGAAGAAGCAGAGAACTAAAACCATGACTTTCACATTTATTCTCTGTGAATTACATCATTAAATATCTCCAAAAATTCTTTCTCCAGCAGTCCAGAGGGACAATACATGTTGCAGTGATGTCCAGTAAAATTGGGTGTTAGTATAGTAATGTTCACAACACCCCATGCAGGATGTAGCCTTTGCACTGAGTTAAAAAAGCAGTTGTCCATCGCCAGCACAGAGCTTTTCCCTTCCTGGGGCAGTGAGCCCCAGCCAAGGACAGTAGCCAGCAGTGTTTAGGAATTTCAGAAACACAGTTGCCTCTCTTGCATTTTAGGGAATAACCTAGGGCCAGTAGAAGCATGTTGTTACAAATGTTGTGCTAGCACTCAGAGGCAGTTGTCATTTCTGTCTTCAGCATTTTCTTCTGCCCTTAGTCCATCCCTGGAAACATCCACTATGTCTGCCCTGCCTTTCATAAGCAGTAACTGCCCACATTCATTGCTAATTCTGAAGTATTTCTGAGTTTTATGGTTTGAAGTCCTTAAGGTGTCAGACTTCATTTCACTTACACATTTGCAAATTTCCCCTACCATATTATCCAGAAAAGCCACATACGTTACACAGTACAATTTAAAATTATCTGAGTGTCGATATTCAAGAGTTCCTTATTTTAACTGCTGTCAGACTGGTTAGTTTAAGGGGCAGAGGAATGGATAGCCTCGTATATGACAGCAAACTTTGGGGGCAGGGTAGATCTGAGCTTAAAAACTAATAATACCCATTTTTTGCTTTTAGTTTTATTAGAAAACTGTTATGCAGAAATCCAAGTGTGAAGCAAATCTGCTTATGTTAATTTGCTCTTCTTTCCTAAGAATTAACTTTACTTCCCTAAGTTATAAATTGACTGTCCTTTCCACTGCTAGGAACAACTTCTGTCTTTTTTTGCAGAAGGCAAGTAGAGAAGGTTGCATCTTTGTGGTTGACTCTTCCTGTTACCAAAACGGTGCCAACCTTACAATAAGCCCTTCTTCTTCAGTCTTTTTTTCTTCAAAAAGCCTTTTTGCTATGGATACTTTTTGTGGCAGTTCCTTCTTGAATGAAAAGAAAGGCTAGCTAGCTGAAGTAAAGTCTCATTTCCTCTAGAATTTGAACTTTGGTATCCATTTAAGGTTGCTCGTTTTTTGGGAAACTCTGATGCCTTTCTTACACTGATAACAGCTGCCTTTAATGTATTGGGTGCTATCTGAGCAAAGGCTGTGTTGATATGACATTAAAACTATTTTCCAGAAGGACCCAGTTATAATCATAGAATCATAGAATGGTTTGGGTTAGAAGGGACCTTTAAAGGTCATCTAGTCGTCTCCAGGGAAAACAGAATTTGCTTCCAAATGGTGATTTATCCCAGCTGCTCCCTTAACAGGGGATTTCTTTGCCTATTTTTGCCTTCTGATAGTTGAGCTGCACAAAGAAAACGTAACAGAAAAAGGGTATTTGCTGGCATCTAGTGGTAATATTTATTTCAGCAACGGTTTGTTCCCTCTGCAACAATGCCGCTTCAGTTTTCTCCTGGGAAATTCCGATTGTAGTTTTATGCTCTTTTCCAGGTAGTAAAGAATAAGATTTATGAATAGCAAAAAGCCTGTATCCTTTTAATAATAGTTCATTCTAAAATCATACTGAGATTTTTTTTCCTTCCAAATATTTTCCTCTTTCTTCTAAAACTAAAAGAATTCTGACCTCATTTTTTTGATGATTTTTTGAAGGACTTTGCTGACATCATTACAAGATGATGACGATGTCAAAGGTGCCTGAGAAGATGAGTGCTAGCTTTCCATCCCCACAACCACAGGAAGAGGGATACCTTCAATCACCTTCTTCAACCACAGTGGAGACAGTGTTATCTTTATAGTTCATTTTTTTCCCCCACAGGTGTTATTGTTGCTACAGAATGGACAGTGATGCAGAAAATCTCGAGGTATCACTCACATCTGTAATAAATCATGCATGATGTGCTGAGTTACAGCTCTTATTGCCCAGTTCAGCCCTGTAGGTATCAATAAAGCTGCATCAATTTGTACTCTTTGAAGAGCTGTCAAATAAGGCACCTCTGCTTTGCAATGTTTAAAGGCAGTTACACTGATGCCTGTGAGATGGCACATGCACTGGACAGGACTGTCCACTCAGACATCAGAAAAAACATCAGAAAACCAGGAAGACCACAAGTGCTAAACCTGGATTACTGCCATCTGCCCAAGCCTTGGCATTTGGGAATGGATGAACACAGCGCTGTTGGAAAAGGGTAGGACGGATGAGAAATGAGGCTATGTCATAATACACCCTTGATTAAGAGGTAACACTAAGAAAAGGTGATGTGGAGTCCACAAAGACCCACTTCCAAATTTATGTGGACTTCTTTTTAACAATCTGTGTTATAACAATGTATATTATAAAGGAGAAAGTTAAATAGTCATATATTTTCCAGAATGCTTCTAGCCCTTTCCACTTGAATGTGATCTTGGGAAGGCTGAAAGACAAGCTTGTAAACTCTGGCCCAAGATTACCTCAGAAGAATTATTAAGGCGGGGATAGCTTCAGCACTGGAGAAAAGCTAAAACTATAGGTCCAGAAACCCCAGGAAACTGCCACTTTGGTAGGGTGTTTGCTGGTTAGTTGCATGGCTGTGGGAGAGGTTGGAAGGGGTGTCACTGACATAATCTGATCCAAAGTAAAACCCGTCAAGCAAAGGCCAACAAGAGCAAGTCAAACCAGCACCCTCGCTAAAAGCGGTAGGCTCAAACAGCTCCACTTCTGTGCAGGGGGAGTCTCCTAGGAAAAAGAATCTGTAATCCTAGAGTAAAGAAATAAAGCAGCATGTTACTTCTCTAAAAGCATCTCTAAAAGCACATTGTGGTCTAAATAGGGCAGACTTGCTCAAGCCAGTTCCATGACAGATTAATTTCTGCAGCAGTAAGCTTCAAAGACCTCAACCCAGATGTGGACTGTAGGTATGAATAGACACATTAACTCAGTGTTTCTGGGAATCTTAGGGAAATGCACTACTTAATACCTGCAATTAATACTTTATTTTATCTAACTTTCTATTGCAATTGCCAAGAACAATTATACTCATTTTCCAGAGTACATAAAATTTTTGTTCCACTTACATTTTGACAGAATCTAATTAAGAAAATCTGAAGTTACCCTGGATTTGTCTGAAGATAAAGACCAGAGAAAGGTCAGGCAAGACCAGGAGCAGAAGACACACCAAAACCAAAAAGCTAGTTTTTCTGCCTACTGGTGCTCCAAAACATATATCCAAATGGATATCCCTAGCTGAGCACCCTTCCTGGCTTGCAGGTCGTGAGAACTGAGAGTCAACTCCTCAGAGATGAGCCAGAAGATAGAGAAGGGAAAAATAAATCAGACTTCTCCTGTGGACAGACCCACAAAGAACAGACTTTAAGAAAGACCAGGCATGCCCACAGAAGGAGGCGCTGCTCGACCACTTTCCACATTGCTGGTGGCACCTGCAGTTGGGTGAAGTTCTCAGCCACAAATCAGGACTCGGATGCAGATGTCTTGTGGCATCTTGAAATGATACCTTTCACTCATTTTGTCTGGTGGGGTTTTTTTTTTCTGGATCTTAAAGTCAATGATTCTTTCTGGATTATTTTTATCAAAGTACTGCTTTTATTTCTACCTAACTTCATTGCTGGCCAAAGAAACAGCCAAAGCCACTTGAATATGGAGAGGTTGTTTAGCAGACAGTATATTGCTGTAAGAATTTTTTCTTCTTTTCATAAGCTATAGTCAGAGGATAAAATAAGCTTCCTGGCAAAATCAATTTGTCAGCTAGAACTTCGAGTAAGTATGCTGAAAAATTACTTGACCCCTGACATGGAAGAGAGGGGAACTCTTAAAAAAGAGAAGAATCCCAAGGGCTTTATCCAATGGTGTTCTTCCAAATGGCAGGGCTGGAAGCAGCACACAGTGAAGAGTAATGTTAACCATGTTTTTTTCAGTGGGTGCAAAAACAAACAAGGGAAACCTTTAAGCAACTATGCAAAGTGATAACATTTTTTAAGGAATTGCTGGAGTTTTGTCTGGGATCCTGTCTTAAAATAGGGGTTTTAATCCCTAGGTCTCAGATTGCCTTATAAAAGGCCAGTGAACTTGGTGGGTGAACGGAGGGACCTAAATAATTTGAGTTACCCAAAAGCTCAGAAAGAAAACTGGTATTAGAGTCAACCTCTCTCCCTTCCCCATCCTCTACACGCCCTTCCCCCCCCTCATATTCCAAGGAGCTCTTTCTCCAGCCTTCTTTCTTCCATTTCTGTTGTATTCCTGAATAGTTTCCGTCTTGAGTCCTTGTCAGAGATGCTGTGACTCCGAGCAGGGGGGATGATGATGGTTTGCTTTTCTTACCTTGATATATTGTTGCAGAAGCCAGTATATGTAAGACAAGGAATGCCTGTAACAAGCAATCATTTCCTCAAGGGTGTATCCCCCTTCAGACGTGTTTGTTATCAGAAGGGGTGCCAGAGGAACTTTCTTTTCCTGCTCGGTGTTTTCAAGGTTTGTATATACTTTGACTTAATGTTAAAAATACCAGGCTTTTAAAATGGGTGGACAGTAGGTCTGTACCACAAATTCAGTCTGTGCTTCTGTTAGTACAGCAAGAAACCCAGCATTTTCTCTGTTACCTTTACTGCCTGGCATCCCCAGGCTGGTAGAGGGATTGCCAGGATACATTTGAAATGTATGTTTCACTGCTGTGCTATCACTGCCCGGATCCCAGGAGCAAACCATTGGGCCTCATCTGAGATTTTAATTTTCCTCAGTAATTGCACCACTGACAAGGATGGACATCCATAGAAAACATGCTAGCTTGTAAGGAGTGGACTTTAGATCACGTGGGAATTTGTATGCCAGGGTTCTGCATGCTCAAGGTGGTGATCGTGTGGAAGAGGCCACTCAGTTGGCAGTACCTGTTAGGTGCATTTTGTCATGGTTATAGAACATGATGTCACCTGAGCGCTACAGCCTGGAGGGCCCGGTCTTGTGTCACACTCACTGGATGCAGCCGCACCTCTGAAAATCAGACCTGAAACCTGCAGGTCCGCGGCAGTCAGGCTGGTTTGTAGGTTGTGTTTTCTCCTTCGCGTACCATGTGCGAGAGTGCCCGTCGTATGAAAGAAGTTTCCACTCTCAACTTGTGACATAATTGGTAAATAGCCATAAATGGAAGGGTGCAACAGCGGATACGGAGTAAGCTCCTGCTAAATCAGGCCTTGATGACACGGCGCTTACTTGGCAGTACAGACAGATTCTTAAACAGAATGTATCTATATCCATCACACTGTCTAGCAAAACTGTGGTGACTGCATGCTTAATTTTACAACTAGTAAGATTAATTAACTTGCTTATTTGCAGTTAGAAAAAAAAAAAAAAAAGAAAGATAATGAGTGTCTTGACAGTTTGACAGTGGGTAAAAGTAAGGGTGTGGGTGTGAAGCATCCTACCATATTCAGCACTTCCACACCGAACCGGTGTTGGACTCAGACAATCTGTCACTTCCTGAGCAGGAATTTAATTAGTTAATTAAAAAGTTTTAATATTTGAGAATGTTGGTATTTTAGATGGCTTAAGTACATTTCCAGATTTTGTGAAGAACTCACATGGGATCCATGTCAGACGTCTTTGATTTTTTGGGATTGCATCTCTGCTATATTCATTACGGGGGGAGGGGATCGTACTGTGGAGGGTCCTCTCCAACTGCCTTCTCCTCCCACAAGAAAGGAGACCACTAAACTGTGTAGCTCTTTCCTGTTCCCAGCCTTTCCTTTTTTCCCTTCCTCATCCCCATCATGGGTCTTTCCACCCTTGAATCATATTACTTTCCAATCTGTATCTAATTAAATGACAACAACAAACATTGCATGTGCTGACGGTTCATCATTCTGTCCTGAACTTTCTGGTATTCATTTATTTTTAATTCCCACACAGAAAAAAAAAAAAATAATCTCACATCTTTGTATAAATTCCAACATGAACCCAAGTTAAAAATACAGACTTTCTTCCCAGAAGATGCACTCTGCAGATGTCCTAACTCCTAATATTGGTGGCTAGTGTGTGTGCCCAAAGAATTGTACAAATTTTACAGCTTATTTGAATGATCGAATCTTGCAGCTGTTAAACAAGGGTTACTGAACAATACTGGGAAAAACTTGCATGATATATTACTGAAAGTCTTTTTATCAATGCAGCATTTATTCCACCCCTTGTTCCCCCTGCGCCAATCTGGACAGGCTGCCAAATGAGAAGCTGTAATTCGTGCAGACGCATATCCACTACATCCTGTATTTCAGGATTTCTGGCAATAACCATCACATGATGGATCTGTTGTTCACACCGTTGCATAACACCTCATAGCTTGGCATTGCAAGTGTTTGACTGAGTATTTCTATGGAATTACTTGTTGAAAACAGGAATGATGGGACTGGTCTGTTGGTACCGATGGAAACCAAAAAATTGCTAGTGATTCTAAGACATCCAGAGTGCTAATCTGGGCTGTATCGATAGAACTTTAAAATGGATATTTATCTTGATTTACTCTTTTATGCACAAAACTATTTGAATGAACTTTCTGCAGCTGAGTCTTTGTGCATTTTGAGGGTATGCTCTTTTTACAAAAGTTGCTTTCTCTGTTAGGTTAATGACTGGTGATCTTCCTTCCTCAGTCCTTTCCTTCTTTCCTTATTTCTCCTGATTTGATGGATAGTAACAGGCAATTTTGTAAGTCAGACTTGACTTGTACAATATCATGAGTTGCTGATATATCACTAAATCGGTTGTCAATTATGGGAAGTTTTCAAGGAATGTCTCTTGTCTGGGCTTTGTAAATCAATTTGCCTGTAGGTTTGTGTGAAAATGTTCCTTAGAACAATTGCCCTGTTTCACAGTAATTAGAGACTGCCAGCTGCAGTGAAATACAGCCTTTTCTGGTCATTAAGTATAACTTCCAGAAAACAGCCTCACTGAGTTGTGATATCCACCAGATCATAAATACTACTTCTCACTTCTCAATAAAGCTCTCCTACAAGGGGTCTAATTCGCCTGTAAGCATACACTTTCTCTGCCTTTTCTAAACATTATAGCAAGGCTTACATAGAAAAGCTTTCAGTCGTGAACTGAAAGACAGGGCAGATCAAGTCAGTCAAAACATCTAAAAAATTTTCAATTTTATCTTATCTTTTAATTTTTTAAACTCCTAAGAAATTTAAAATTTGAAACAAAGTCATTGCAAGTCAAAGAAAACAAGTTATTCACAAGTAGGAAAGCATCAGGCTTTAAAAATATTTTTGCTTTTATTAGCAAAACAACATACTAATTGAAAGTTTTTGCAGAATGCTTTTTTTAATATCTCAGGTTGACAATCTTCATCTTACAATAACACTACTGTATGCCATTCTTCAAATGATAACTGCACTATAAGAACAATTTGAAAATCCAGTCCAGCGGCAGAATGAGAATTCGAACTGCAAAATATGGCACCATGAGGAACGGCTGAATTAATTTTGAGTATCCACATTTCTATCACAAACACATATTGTATGAAACAAGTGTAAAAATATGTTTCCCTCTAAATTTGGCACTATTATACTAGTGCCGAATCATGAACTTATCAGTGCAACTGAAGGAGGAAAACTTGCTTAGTTAATGGTGCAGGTACAGTCCTGCCGCAACATTTACAGGAAGATACAAAATATTTTTCTTTAATAGAAGGTAAGATTCAGGTCCACAGCAATTTTTTGTACATTAGCATCAAATCAGAGCTGGGCTGGGCTTCAATAATCTACCTGTCAGAAGATCCATTAGTAGTTTCTGCCATCTTGCAGAGGAGGCACTCCTGGTCACCAGGTCAACCAAATCAGAAGCAGCTGTGGGACTATAGAGGGCTTCTATTGCTGCAGGACAGGTTTCTTTCCTTTGAGTCAACACAGACAAGAATCCAATGCCCAGCACAGTAGACCTAAAGGGACAAAGAAAGGCACTGGTACAATGCTGATAAAAACAGCTGAGGAAACACAGAAATTATGGCAATTAACATTGACAATTAACATTGATTCGGTCAATTGCACAAGACAAATTAGTTAGGGTAAACATCTTAAGGCTTGGGTATTAAAGAGCTTTAAGAATCAAAGTAAATGACAATGTTCCTGAACTAGATAGCAGATGTCAAACCAAGCCTGCAAAATTGGCAGTCAGAAAGCCGGTTGTTTTACTTGGAAATGGAACAAATTTAACATGTATCCTATCACTCCATTAAGTTGTTTTTTGTCTTAACAACCTTTTGAAAACTAATGCACAACACACTATGGTAATACTAAGAATATGTTTAGCTGTTGTTTTCCAGGAAGAGGTTCCAGGCTTTTAATATTATCCCCTATTGATAATTATTCCTTTGTTAGAGATACATAACAGTAATCACTTAATGCACTGCAATATTGTCCATTTACAGAGACCTCCACTTTTCAATGAAATATGCTCAGAGCAGAACTGCTTGTGGGACTTGCATTCCCATAAGAAAGAATTTGAAGCACATCCCCATGCAAAAATGTACCAACATAATGTTAATCCAGGTGCTTGAAAATAGAAACATTTATAAAGTAAAATATTTTTCCTTTTCTTCAGCTTTTGTACTAGAATATTTAGGATTTCTACATAAACTTCATTATGCTTCGCACTGCTACAGTGAAGGCTGTATCTTTTTTTTAACAAAACTGGAGCTTCTCATGAAATAGCACGACTTTGGGAACCTGAGTTTTGCGAAGTATTACAAGAATCACAGTAAAAGAGGAGTCACATAAACTTTTGTTTGGACTTATCTCAAGCCGAGCCTGAGTTTGAACTAAAAAATTTACAGCACTCTTCACAAGCTGTTAGACTCCTGGTAGAGCCATTGTCAAGGTGATGTTTGAAGAGACTGCAAAACACAATTTTTCTTTATTCTTCAGCACCATTTATGTAAATAATATGGATATGGATGAAGACAAACAGTTCTGGAAAACTGTCACTGACTGTCTCTCTTAAAAGCGCATTCTGGGAATGTCACTGTTGGCAGAGTTTTTAAAACTGATTCAAACGGATATATTTTTTTCCAAATGCAAAACACATTTTTGAGGGCTATGTTACTTTGCTTCTTACTTTGGTCATGTGTTTTCCCTTATTTGGCATTTGGAACTTACCATATGTTGTTTCTAATGTTTTCAGCCTTCATTGCTGTTTCCTTATTGGATGCTCACTGTGGTAGATACCAGTTATCTGATTCCATTTCAGCTTTCACTAATGCAGACTACATATCGTGGCTTCACTACTGGCAGTGCCCCAAATTATTTACAGTGCAACAACCTCATCGATAGCTGTGTCAATGCACATTTACATTAGGGATGGGAGAACTGGATTTTCTGTACTGCAGAATTTTTCATTTTTCTATTTAAAATTCTGAATCAATGCAGGAAGCTACAAGTGGGACTACAGATTAGGAGGTCTAACAAACAAGAAAGAAGGGATTACTGCTTCCCTGTACCTGTTCTGGACTTCTGCCAGAGTATATGGCCTAGTATATAGATGTTCCTTCAACAGAGGTAGAATTCCCTTATCTGCTTCAGTGGATTAGTTTATTGAAACTAAATCGTTGGGCCTTGCCTATTGTAGCATACATAGTGCTCTACTGTGAACACCGCCAGTGGTCATGGCCAAAGGGATGGATGAGTAGCAGACAATCGTATCTTAAACTGTGATACTCTATCTGCTATGAACGACTAAAGAGTTTGCAGAGATGGGGCTTAAAACCACGACTGAGTTCCTCTGGTTCCATTCATTAGTTGACTCTCACTGACTCTTAATGAGCTCTTAGTCTGTGTAACAGACAAAAGGATTTTACCCCATGTTTGTGTGGCCACCTCCTGTCACACAGCTAACACGGTGTCTTGTTGAGCTGTGACAGTGCAACGTGCTTCTGAGCGGTTTAGGAGCAGTCTCCTTCACAGAGACCTGAAGAATGCCTTAGAAAATGACTTCTGACTACTCAGGTGCAGGTCTACACCAGGGATTTCTTAAGCACAAGAAGGATATCTAGGTAACATCACTATTTTTTCCAACTCTCCAGCCAACAGAGTTGTCCCGGCACAATATTGTTGTGTGGGCCCAGTGTGAAACAAGCATCTGGATGGAAAATTTCAGCTCATGTTTGACTGTCATAGGCATCTGTAAACACAGCCTGTATACTGGGAAATGTCAGGCATCTTCGCAATTGCCAGTGCCGCCACCTCTGCAGAACGAACTTGAGCAGAACGGACACATACGTCGACGAACCCAGCCACACCGCATCGCTATGAAATACCTGACAGCGCTTCAAAGGGAAAGACACCTTCAGAGGGCTGCTCGGCCTCACATGGAGTAAGCCTGGACAGAAACCAGCACAACCAGTCACCCGACCATCAGACCAGACCCCTCCTGTAATACTCAGCTCCTGCTGTGAGAAAACCCAAACTCAAACTCAAAACTCAAAAGACCTCTGTAAGCTTGCTTACTACATAAAAATACCTTTCTTTCGAGCAATATAGTTAAAAAAAAAAAAAAAAATCCTTTCCCCTCGCTTAAGATTTGGCAGCGAAAGGGTTTGTTCATTCTTTAGTCGCCTGTTTCTCGGTTTCCTTGCCTGCCACAGGGGACGGAGCCACGGCCCGGCCTCACTCCAGGCCGGGACCCGACCCTCTGCTCCCTGTGGGCGCTGCCCCGACCTTCAGGCCTTCCGCCGGGAGGTGCTCCCCAGGGCCCGTTCCCACGCCGGCCCCCGGGGCACCCCGGCCGCCCTCCCCGCTGCCCGGTGGGGAGGCGGCCGGCGGGGGTCGGTGGGGACGGCTCCAGCGCTGACAGAGCGTGATCCCCCCGAGCAAGTGTGCCGCGCCGGCTCGCCCTCTCCCCCCCGCTGCCTCCGGTTACATCCCTGGCAGGAGACCGCGATCCTCGGCTTCCCTTTCCAGGGTTATTTTTGGCCGGGGCCGCCGCATGCTGATGGCAGCGGACCGTCGAGCCCCGGGGCGTCCTTGCGGGGCGGCAGGCGCCGGCGGGGCCCCGCNGGCCGACGGGGCTCTTCGAGAGCCAGCGCAACTACCTGCCCAACTTCGTGCAGAGCCTCCTCTCCTCCGTCGACCTCCGCGACCGCCAGGGATGCACCATGGTGGTGGGCAGCGACGGCAGGTACTTCAGCAAGACGGCCATCGAGATCGTCGTCCAGATGGCGGCGGCCAACGGGGTAAGCGGGGCCCCCCTCGCCCTCCCCTCGGGGCTGCCTTCCCCGCCGACGGCCCGCGGGCCGGGACCCCTGGGCCACCCCCCCGC